>PVIC010003784.1:0-66675 GCA_004025085.1 Thryonomys swinderianus | reverse complement strand
GAACTCAGGTCCTTGCGCTTGCAAGGCAGGCACCGGAACCACTGAGCTAACCCTCCGGCCCTACTTTAAGATTTTTTAATGTGCATTGTAACTCAGAAAAAAGCAAGTGAGAGTCAGTTGTCTAGGAAAATTAATATAATTAAGCTATGATGCCATGTGTGAGAATAATATCTTCTTCAGTACATAGGAAAAAATTACTCCTTTCTCTTTTATAAGGCAATAGGAAAGGAAACATTGCAATTTGAGGAATTCTGAGAGGAAACTCTCCTTGTAAGAAGTTATCATGCTATTACTCTTTGGGTTTGTTTCTCCCTGAAAAAGAAAGCTCACACTGGATATGTAAAGACCAAAGTGATTGTGTTATCCAATAATGATAGACTAGCCTGGAATAACTTTGGAAGAAGGCACAGATTTAGCGGAAGATAGTCATGAACTGGGCTGCCTGAACCACCGTGACACTGTTGCTGACAGCATGAGGGGGAGAGGGATGAATCTTACATGGATCTTTGGACAGAATAGTGTGGTCAGAAAAAGATAATGATGAGGCTAGAACATGCACCATCTGGTCTAACAGAAGGGAAGATGGAAACCATCAACGGGGAGTTAGAATTATTATGGAAAGCCAGACGGTAAAACACTGATTAAGATTATTTTGTTGATTAGGTGATACCCTGTGATTTATGCTGCAGACAGAGAAAACCAAATAACTTGTGTATGTAAGAGAGAGCAGGATATGCTATACAGTTACAATTTTATCTGAGTTTTGGAGTTTCAGGAAAATATGCCCATCAAAGAGAAGGGGTCAAATGAAGATGAAAAAGGAAGGCCTCCTGAAAATATGGGAGCTGTGCATTATGTGGAAGCAAAGGCAGGGACTCACTAGTTCTCAAGTGTTGATGGAGGACCCAGAAACACTGTAGAAGGATAATTATAATTACAGAAGTTCTGTTCTCTCTCTCTCTCTGTCTTCCTGTCCCACTCTCTTCCTCTATTATCTATGTATTACATGTATTCTTGATAGATAGATAGATAGATAGATAGATAGATAGATAGATAGATAGATAGATAATTAGATAGATATCTGTATATATCTCTTTTTTTCCTCAGAGATTTCAAAGGTGTGGATTTCAGAGACTTTCTGGAAGGCGAACAAAGAGAAACGACTAATCAGTCTAAGAAGCTAGTTCTGTTGGAAACCACAGACCAGCCCATTAGAGGATGGACAGACTACTTAGATTAGAAGACAGGATATAAGCTGGTGAATCAGATGTTGCCACTTGACATTTCTGAAGTTTCTTGGGCTCAAGTAGAGGTATGCTTTTGATTTCTTATGGGTAGTTGTAGTTTTCTCTCTTTGTCTCTGTCTGCCAGTATTATTTTCCACTCCCCCACTAGATCTTTTCTTTACAATTGATCTAGATGATAAAGTCCTATTTCTCAGAACAAAACATCTTACTGATTCATGGTCATTGCATTTTTGCAAATGTTTTGAGTTTAGCAAGCACTTCTGGGGTGAGCGGAGCTTTCTCTAAGGTCATTAGCTAATATATTTTGAGTCCTCATTTAAAAAGTCTGATTTTGAACATTTATTCCTCATTTCTTCTCCATTGTGCCTCAATGATTTATTCAAATATTTTATGATGAATTTTAGAGAAGACAAAAAATTTCATATAGATCAGTGCTTTCTATTAAGCATTAGAATTGGACTTGACTTAAAAATTTGCACTAAAAATCTTGCTTCTTTTTCCATACTCTCTCCCATGACAAATTTGTCCAGCAAATGATGAACATATATTCTGAGAAAGAATATAATGATGTGTGACATCTCTCCCTTTCATATCACATTTTCATGAGAAGAAAACTTTTTTTGGTAACCCAAACCTATCACTTCTCTCTTGGTAAGAGTATTGTCATGTGGAAATATTTGTAAGATGTAACTTATTATTAAACAGTACTTGGAACACTCATTTTCCTTCTTGATGACAATAAATGTCAGTTGGTTTTTACATGCAACACTGCATTTATTTAAATAGAAAGCTGGAGTTTTAGGAACTGTCCTGTTGCTTTAACTGTCAGTCCATTCTGGTAAAGAATCATGAAGGATGCTCTTATGCTGTCATAGTTTAAGAATCTATCTCATCAGCGAGAAGGCACCTGTAGGTACATCTATTCAGTTTGCCATTTGATCCCAAACAGTTGCAAGAGGCTAGTATCAAGTACCAAAGTGTTACCTTTAGCAATCCAGAAAGTTGCACTGAATAGAATTATCACCTTGAAATTACAGGGTAAAACTCCCTTTACAAAAACAGATTAAAGACAAATTAGACTGTGGGCCAGGTCACTCTGATTGTTAATTAGTGATAATGGAAATACAATTAGCATAATGAGTTCCAATTACTGTATATGGAGAAATATGAGCATACTGCTTTCATAAATCTTGGTTACAGAAAAAAATAAAATGCATCTGGCCTAACAAAGCATGTCCTTCTCTACTGTAGAAACCGCTCTGGTAAATATCTTTTTGTGAAGTTAAATCCTGGCTCTGATGAGTTGTGATTTGAAAAAAAAAAAAAGCACCAGCACGATAGATTTGCCCCATCTGATAGCTGAGCAGTTTTGTATTAACTCAGCTTCTGTTTTAAGCTTCCTAGAAAATCAAACCATCTGTTTCTCCAATTGTAGGTTAAAAACATTGGGAAAAATCGTAAACCGTTGCATCAGATGTGCTTATTGTAGTTGGGACATCGACAAGACCCCTTTCTGCTTTTGATAAGCTGTGAAATCGGAAAGTCAATTATTGTCTTATATTTACACAAATACGAACAGCTTTTTGAAAACCTGGTGCAAGAGTGAATGGATGGAAGTAACAGCTTTACAGAGAACTGCAGTGGGTTGCCTGTGGTGTTAGTTCAGTTGTTTAAAAGAGCTGCACTGGAAGGTCTGGGCAATTCATTTTTTTTCCTGTGGCCCTACAATACCTCAAATCCTTGCTATAGTCACTGTGCATCTTCTCAGCCTCTGGTAGTTCTCCAGCACTGTTTGCCAGTTCTGTTGTCCTCTGTCTTCAGTTCTCTCTCGCTACCTTTCATGCCCTGAATGCTCAACTGTTGACAGATTACATTCCAAGGCTGGTTAAAACCCAGGCCATTTGGCCAATGAATGGTAATGAATGTGGACTGCTCAGCCCACACAGGTGACATTACACCTCACACTGGGGGAATGTGCCATCTTCCTTGTTGTACCCTGTAAATCTGATAGATGCTATTAACCTTTTCAGCAAATCCCTATGGATCACTGCAGTGGTGAATCTCAGTGGTAATTGCTAAGACAAAAATGCCCCAGCATGCCTATATTCCTTGTAAGGATCTGTGAAACAGGCAAGTTGGCTACTCAAGTGTCTTTTCCCCAACTGCTCTCATGATTTACTCCCAGCTGTCAGTCTGCATCCAGCCACTGTCAGATGCACACAAGCCGCAGATCTTGCAAAGTTCTTAGAGTAAGTAATTCGCCCCTCTCTTTTCTTCCCTGAACAGGATTTTCCTATAGAATAGAAACACATCTGGTCGAAAGGATCTATTAAAGTAGCTCAGCTCATGAAGGAGAAGGTGTCTCCTCCTAACCTTTATGATTCAGAGCACACTTTCCATCTGGGCTTTGATTGTGGTTGTCATATATGTCACCTAGTCGAGTCCCCTTGGTCTGTCTGGGAGCATTTGTAAACTGGATTATTCAATTAAAGAAATGCTTGTCAGGCATCATTCTCCTTCAGCAGTTTGAGATGCTTTCTTTAAAAATGGCTTTCACACCATCACCATCTCTTCTTGAAATGCACACTTACACACACACACACACACACACACACTCATGCAGAGGATCAGAATCCAAATAGTCATGGATACTCTGTCATCTCATATTTATAATGGGGTGTATAGTGGAGCTTAAGAAGACAAGCTTCTCTCCGCAGTATTTTTGTTAATAAAGTATACATTAGATCTAGACTTGTTTATAGATTTAAATGAGGAAAGACAATGCCTTAAAAGGCACAAGAAGAATCCT
Organism: Thryonomys swinderianus; assembly: GCA_004025085.1. Lineage (NCBI taxonomy): Eukaryota > Metazoa > Chordata > Mammalia > Rodentia > Thryonomyidae > Thryonomys > Thryonomys swinderianus. The sequence continues at coordinate 62,619 of PVIC010003784.1, read as the reverse complement.
GGGGGGAGAAAAAAAGATGTTAAAGTATCACACCAACAGGTATGAGAAGGTGCACTGGTAAGAGCTGATTAGAACTGATACTTAATAAATAATTCCTGGAGGGGTCTTGGGCAAATCATGGAGACTGTTTGGACTTGGTCTTACCTCCTAAACAGGTTAGGCATCCCAAATCCCAAACTGAGACCCTGAATTACTACAAAATTCAAAACTTTTTCATTGCTAACATGAAGCCAGAGTGGAAAATGGCACACCACAAAACTTGGTTTCATGCACATAATTACTAAAAAATGATATAAATTTACCTTCAGGTTATATGTATAAAGTATATATGAAGCATAAATGAGTTGTGTATTTAGAGTTAGGTTCTATCCCCAAGATCTCGTTATATGTACTCAGACATTCTAAAATCTAGGAAAAAATTCCAAAATTCAAAACACTTCTGGAACCAAGCACTTTAAGTGAAAGAAATATGTAATCTATACAAAGAATTTTTTTGGAGAGAAGATCTCATGAATTTGCTAAATTGCCCATGATGGAATGAAATTTATAATCTCCCTGCCTCAGCCTCCCACAGTGCTAGAATTACAGTCCCTGCCACCAGACCCAGGTGACACAAGAAATTCCACCTAGTGTTTTCTAAGGTGGATTGGAAAGAAATGTTGAAAACCAGTCACTTTTACCCATCTGGATCACTTAGATTTAGCCATTTCTCTTGAAAGATTTCTATATGCAATTAAGCTTTATATGTCTACCCGGGTTTGGTAGTCCACAAAAGGCTTTCAGTCCAAGACTGCTCATTGTTCAGGATGGCAGCTGGTGTTCCACTCTTCATATATGTCTTCTACATGGGAGAAGTAGGAATTGGAGACCGAAGAGTGGCCGGCTGTGAGACAAGCAATGAAATGGAGTTTTCTGGCTGTGTATGTTGCTGTCCAGAACAAATGCAAGTTCCATTAATAAGGAAGAAAAGGAAAGTGGATTCTGTGTAGACAACTAGCAGAGCTGCCTTGTTATTCCTTTCTCTGTCATTTCTTTTGCTTTTGTACTATGCTTCTTAGTCCTGGAGAAAGCATCCTCCAATGTATAAAAATTCATTTCCAGAGCCATTTTCTTTAACAGGAAAATAACTACTATAATGATGCTTCTTGAACTTTAATGTCTACATGAAATTTCACCTTATCATTAAATGTCATATTCAGACTCAGTAGATCTGGGCTAAGATTTTGTTTCATATAAGATAATGCCAATTTCTCCTGGTGAACCACTGTGTGAGTTGTAAGGTTTTGTTACAGTGAACAGTAGCTAGGCAGTGTGATCAGAAAAATATGATGAATGTTTACATTTCAATAAAGGTGAAAATAAACTAAAAAAATAAGAATCAAGGTACATCACGTACAGGTACAAATCATCAGTGTTGAATGTATACTTAGTGTACATAATGTATACCTAAAAGGTACCAATAAATTCAATAAATCAATGATTAAAAATGTATTGCAGTGAAAAACACATTGCCACTAATCTACCTCAAAATACTTACCCTGTGTCAAACACAGGTATCTCAGAGTTTTTGCTACTTTTTAAAACTATTTCAAGAGGTTTTTTTTTTTTTTTTTTCCTCATGTCTTTAGTTGCAGTACCTGGCTATCCCAATGACTTGAATCAATTCAGAATGTTTACCTTCCATGGTTATTTTGACTTGGGGTAAGACCCAGACATTTGACAGCGTCAGATTTAGTGAATAAGGTATAGGAGGGCATACAGTAATGTTTTTACAAGCCTCACTTGGCATTGGATGCCACTTGACAGCAGCATTCACTGAATTTTTTAAATCACATTCTTTAAGACACTCACAAAATAGGATTTCCAGAACTGTTTCAGAAAGTGCTGAAGATTATGGGATAGGTGTTTCTAAAGGAAGGGGGAGTATTTTGATATTTTGAGGGGAATTTATTTCAATATGTTTAATATAATTTATTTTTAATTTAAATTTTCACTACATTTTTTGATCATTTAACTTCACATTTTTCATATTCATATATGCATGTGTGTATTAACTATATTGCAATTATATAAATTGAATGATTTCTATAGACATTTTTTTATTGAGGTATGGTTAATATATATAACCCACTCATGTAACCAATACCAAGCCTCACTGCCCCCACCAAGAAAGTTTCTTACTATTTCCTTTCTTTTGGAAATGACCTTCTAATTACCCTGTTTCCACTGACTAGTTCTTCCTGTCCCTCACTATTATTGAAATGGAATAATATAGTATGTCCTCATTTGTGTATGGCTTAATTTACTTGACGTAAAGTTTAAAACATTTATCCATGTATTTGCAATCGTGACTCACTCTGTTATAGTGTAGAGAGGCATTCCATTGTTTGGCGATGTGACAAAATGCTTATTACCCCTCCCTCTGATGGACATTTAGGTCTACAGCCATATCACCCTGAACACGCCTGATCTCGTCTGGACAGTTAGGTCCTATTCGATGTTTTGCTATTATAAGTACATTGCTATGAAAGTTCTTGAGCAGGTCTTTTTCTGCACAGTGCATTTTGTTTTTTTAGAAGAGGCCCCGGAAGTGAAATAGTGGGTCACAGGGTGTACATTTAACCTTTTAAAAACCTGAAAGCTAGTTCTTTCTGGTGTTTCTACATTTATATTCCTACCAGAAGTATGTGATAAAATTCTGGTTCATCTGCATTTGGTTTTGATCATCTTTTTAATTTTAGATATTCTAGTGTAGTGATAACTCATTGTGGTTTTAATTTGCTTTTCCTTGATGACAATCCATGTTGAGCATCTCTGCACATATTTTCTTTTAATGTTTTATCTAATCTCATCCTACCTATAAAATACAGTCTGCCTTTGAATCTGAAAAACATTTTGTTTACAATCTAGCCACATGATAGAATTTCAGCTTGATTCTTTTTGCTCTTTTAAATCATGCTTGCTTTCCACAACCATGCAGGCTGAGAACTTTGGTTCCCAGTCTCTGAGTATGGGCTGGCGGACATGGCAACAATATTTTTTCATTAAAAATAATGCCCAGTCCTTTCTCTGATAGTATTTAAATTTGCCATCCCAGGCTCTTGTACTCAAATATATTGATAGTGTCCCATGTGTGTTCTCTGACACTTGGGTGTAATTGTGGTGAACTTTGAATTCCCATCTTAAGGTCAGTTATTAACTATTGATGGATACTCCTTTTCTCCACTTAATGCTAAAGTATTCATACTAACCAAGACAGATGGGAGCAGCCGAGGAGTTTTTCAATGCCATTGCTGTGTAAGCTGTCTTTTGCTTCCCCTACGTGAGAGAAACTCAAAGCACTTTTGTAGAGGAGATCATTTATTCAAGGTAAAGGAAAAAAGAAAAAGAAAAGGAAGAAAGCTCCTACATCCATTTTCAACCACTACCCCGACCCCTGCTAGTTTTCAAAGACCCATATACTTTTTCTGGAACAGAATTTTCTTGTCATTAAAGAAGAGAAAATGGCATCTTTGATAAGAACCTTGGCTGATCCACTTTGGAGCAAATGGGGACTGAGCATAAGAAAGATGACCAAGATTTCAGTATCTCGGACAGTCACCCTGACACACAGTGGCCCCGAGTTTGGATTTCTGAGGAGGCGGAAGCGTGCCCTCTGAGATTTATAAACACATCCATAATAAATGGGAGGCTGAGGTTTAAACTGTTATGGGGCCTCCTGTGCTGTGCTGCCGAGGTCTCCTGTGATTTAAAGAGGTGACATTTACTGTGTGCAGACCTATTATTCAGAGTGACTGTTTGTGTATAGACAATATTTTAAAATGGCTCGCTGTAGATGAAAAATTCTTATTAAGTCAGAAAAACAGTTTAAGTAGGTAACACTCTCTCAGTTTAGTCTGCTATAAGTCTTACTGTCTTGCCACATGGAAAGTGCTTGCAGTGGGAGGAGGTGACGCGTCACAGGCTCCAGGTGAAACGCTATCTCTAGAGTGCACAGAATTCAGGGCTTCAGCTGGGACCGAGACACCAGTTGTATGTGAAGTTCAAGTAGGAGGCATTTCCTTAGGTTTCGTCTTTTAGTATGGTTTTCTTTTAATGCTGGCACAATATTTTAGCCCCTCCAAAAAGTACTCTATGGAGGGAAAAACCCTGAGAGTCTAGAACTCCAGACTAATACTCTATATTCCACCCCCCTCGATACCAGGGATCAAACTCAGAAGACCTTGCACTTGTGAAACATCCACAGTGCCACTGAGCTGAGTCCCTGAGACTAATACTATACTATCAGCTAGTACTGTGTCTTCATAGATATTTACTAACTTCCACGAGCCTCAATTTGTCTAATTTGTAAAATTTAAAAATCAAATTGATTCCTAAAATCCACATAAATACCATCCTGTTGTGGCTCTTATGGAAGAATGCCTATCAGTGCCTTCCAGCTTATAACAATTTACAGTCCATCAAAAATGTTCCCATGTCAACTCTCCTTTTGCGTACCGCACAGCTCTCCCAAGAGGCAGGTGGAGCAATCATGATGAACTGCATATCAGTAAGATATTAAGTAAGCACTGAGGCTCAGGGAAATTGCCACCCATGTCCAAGATCATGAGCTGGAAGAAACCACAACCTCACATTTTACCTCTTAGTGTAAGACTTGTGTCATCATGTTTCTGATACCTCTGCCAGCCAAGAAAGCTAGTAAAACTCACCTGATATTCAAGTCAAAACTCAATTTTGGACCCTGCTGTGCTCCAGCCACCTTCTTCGCTTGTTGACTGCTGATTGACCTAGGTTTCTGCATTGGTGCAAAATATAGCTTTATCCTCTTTTTAATTTTAGTATGTCTTTTATTTTTGCATTCAATACAGTACCCTGTTTCTCCAAGTCCCTCAGAAAACTGTACCTGAGAAAGACTTGCAAATTCTATTAGTCGTCACAGGTGCAGTGGTAGTTCACGGTGAGGAATCGGTCATGTGATCCACCTCTCAGCCAAGGCAACTCTGTCACCTTGGACAACAGACAGGACACAGACCTCACGCTGCTCTGCTGTCTTCGCAGTGTTCATCCAATGAGAAGATGTGATGTTATAGCCCTTCTCACCTAGCAAATCCCCAATAAAGTCTCCATCTTCTCTTCTCCTCTGTTATTTTTCATCTTGTGGTTATTATTAGAAGATCTTGAACATTGCTTTGTTTCTCTGTCTCCTGAGTAAAATGTGAGCTCTGTAAGAACAGATCTTAACTAAGATAGAATTACGTCTGATTTATCGCTGTGTATTTGCACCAGAAAAAATGTACACTGTAGAGTTTAAAGAATATTTATGGAATAATGAATGTACTTCAGGCTTTGTGACCATAGCATGTAATATTCACCTTTCACCTCTGTCTTCATTTTGTAGATTCTAAATACCAAACACTTCATATTGCCCGCATTTAAACACTAAAAACCTGTAGTATTTTTTTTAGAAATTTAAAAAATTTTAATCACTGAAGAATGAGTACCCATTGAAGTGCTATTATGCATGTCCATAATCATTACTTTGTTAGAATATAAATGATGGCTGGGTGTGGTGTCTTGTACCTGTAATCCCAGCACTCAGGAGGCAGAGGCAGGAGGATTGTTGAGTTTGTGGGTTGCCTGGACTACATAGTGAGCTCGGGGCTGGCCTGAACTACAAAGTGAGACCCTGTCTCAAAAATCAAAACAAAACAAAGCAAAACAAAAAAAAAATAAAATAAAATATAAATGATATATCTTGATTTGGATACATTTTGGCTTCTCCCTTGTCAGTCCCGTCATGAAACGTGTACTGGACAGTTACTCTTTTCACAATGATACAAATTCTCTTTTAGTGATAAAATTGAAAACTGTAATGTCAACATTAATGTCTAAACTAACTGTTAGTTGATTAATACTGAAAACACACCAGAGGCCACAGGCAATAACAACAAACATGCCAGGCTTGAATCTTTGCTTCTACTGAGTCATTCAGCAGTTTTAGACAAGAGATTCTCTCTGTGTGGACCTTACTCTTAACATAAGTAAAGTAAGCGTAATAATAGTACCTATATCATGGAGTTGTTTTTAAGTTTAACATGTAATTCTCTCATTTACTGTTGTGTAGAAAAAAAACTCAATAAATGTTAGAGTTTACTGTTACTACATGGAGTTAGAAAAGTATGGTACACAATTTAAATGCAAATATTAATTATACTATAGTACCTAGATTTTTATTTTATTTTATGGTATGGCTGATTGCTCCTTCTAATTTAACAGTAATGATGTTCAAAGCATATTGGGTTTTTTTTTCTACTAAGAATTAACAATAGACTGACAAGATTATTTGTTGGCTTTGGTCTGCTTGGATCATTGTAATAAGATGCCCAATATGTAAAAAGTACTATGAATTTCTACAGCTGATTAAAAATATAATTTTCCAAAGAGTCATGGTAAATCTCCTTTCCACAGACACCTTTTAATAAAAAACATAAATTATAAACCTACTCTTATGCAAACAATATTGGCACAACAAGAAAATGATTAACATGCAGACAGGGTAGGTCAAAATGACTATAAAAGGATAAATGCACATTGTTTGATGTATATTAAAATAATTGCCCAGAGTTTAGTAGTGTTTTAATTTTTAGTGTCCACATACTTATGGTACCCTCAACTCTTATAAAAAGCAAACAGACTTTTTTTGAAAGGAGAAGTTCAATAGAAACCACTAGAGCATGGTAAATCAGTGTACTGCCACTATTTCACAAAATGTGTTTCAAAATATAGAGAAGAGCAGCTTTGACTGTTTTTAATTTATGGAATAAAGTAATAGCTATTTTCTTCCATTTTTAACTTGATGTTTCTCAGATGTGGAACACCTTTAGTGGTGCTTTGATTTCTGTCGCTGGCTATTCCACGCTACTTCCCATTTCTTGAGTCCCTGCGGCCTTGTGAGCAGAGTTTTCCTTGCAAAGTTTAAAACGGTTTGAAAGAACATTTCATTTGGTTAGACCTCCTGAAAGTATGTTTGAGCATTGTGAACGAGCTGTCAATGGACAGACAAAACCCCGGCTTGACAGGGACACAGTGATATGTCGTCTCCACTTGTTGGTACAAAATAACACTCAAGGCAACTTGAGTCTCTTAGTGCTTCACTAGTCTGTGAGGACAAAAGAATCGTCTTAAATGGAGTCATATAAAGCAGTGATAAACCACATGTCATCCCAGGTCTTGCTTCCATTTTCATGGAGCGTGTCATTCATAATTTACTCTGTCTCACAATCCAGGGCACCCTAAAAGATCTCTCATAACTGATTCCATACAGATACTGTTAGTTATTACTGCTCACTACTTGTACTTACCCTGGTTCCATTCCATTTATCACCAGACACTACAACTGCTCCTGCCTTCTTGTCTTTCAGGGGCCCATCTCAGGCTCAAAACCTAGGTAACATATTTCAACACAATATTCTGATTCTGTTTAGAATCATTCATCTCATCTCATAATGGAACTCAATTTAGGGGGTCACCTTGCTTACAGCGGCTTCTAACAGAGGCTCCCCTCTTCCTTTAAGTTCTTTAATTTTAGACTGTCTCATCGATTTTCCCTATATGTATTGATACTGCTGATTTCCCACTTTAATTAGATCACTGCTATAGTTGGAATTATGCATTTTATCAAGTCCCACTAATATTTCATATCCACATGCTAATATAAAATTAGCACCAAAGAAACATTGCATTGGTAAATTCATGCCATAAGGATGCCACCTAGCAAACAATGCCAAAACTCAGTGGATTAAAGAAATGCTGATTCTCACTCATGCATCTGCTATTGGACTGCAATGGGGATCCCAGTGGTCTGTTGGCTGCTCCAGTCTGTGGTCTTTTGGGCAAAGCTCCAAACTATACATTGATTTCAAAACGTCTCTGTGTAGGGCTCATTCTACTCCAACCAGTGAACCAGCCAGGGAAGTTTTTTTTTTTTTTTTTTTAATGAGGCTAGAAAAACCTCAGGAGAAGAGTGAATTGTGGAAGAACAATTTAAGTCTCTTCTTATATTCTGTCTGCTGGTCTCCTTCAGAGACCTTCCAGGGCTTACTGTCAAAACACGTTGATGATTGGAAAGGAACTATAGAAGCACGTGATGTGGATGTTGATATGAGAGCGGTAAAGGACTGGTAGCCATATTATAATATTACTATGGGCATGAAGGACTTTAATTATGATATTGACTTAATGATGTATGCCTTATTCTTAGCATTTCTATGGCAGGGAGGTACATATTGAGTAGAGAAGGAGTTCATTTTAATTAGATCCAGTATCAGCTCCAAATGTGTTAAAGATATTTATTGTTTATAGAGCACCTGGAGCCTGAGAGGAAATGGTGGGAATTGGATAGGACCCTTTGAGCTTGATAAGTGAATGCTTAGTTTGCAATGGACTCACAAGACCCATCCTGGCCAGTCACCTTATTTTTCTTAAATTGCTCCAAAATTAATATGTATACAACTTCAAAAATCTGAAATATTTGTGCATAAACAATAAAATAAAATATACCTCTATGTAGAGATATGTACCCATTATTTACTCTAATGAAAAATAGAGAAAGGTACATAAAGAGATTGTAGATAAGTTGCTAGATGGCAGACTGATCTTTGAGAACTGTCTTACAATCTTTTGTTTGTATTTCACAGATACTTTCAATGTCTGTACATATTCATCTCTGCATATAGCATTAGTGCTATCTAACATTTTACCACATCAGCACAGCAGAGTCTACTAATCTATGGTCACCCTGTCACACTTTTTTGCTGTTATGATGTGGTTTTATATATGTTATGCACAACTTTGAATACTTAAGGTATCAGAAGAAAAAGAAAGTAGAAGTCCCATCAGTAGTATTTAGAAGAGTTGATTTTTCAAGAGATTGAAAAAGATTCCAAGAGACATAGCTAGCTTCAAACTGGAAGAAAAACAATATAAATGGAACAGAGATCTAATTATGCAACAAGCAAGGGAAATATAGGGGCTTTCCAATTAGACACTCAAAGAAAATTTCCAAAAGAGAGGCCAGGACCATTTAAAGACAACAGAAAATGGCATGAGCCAGAGAGAAAGATTTTCTAGCAATGGCTGTTAGAGATATGTAAGAAGGAAACAATGAAGCAAATTGATTCAGAAAAAGAAACAGTCCTGCCCAAAGCAACATGCACATGTATGGCCATTCCTCTGCCTTTTGAAAGTTTTAAGCATAAGGCTGACTTCAAGTGTGGAAAGACGTCCAGTTAATCACATTGTGCAAACAGAAGTAGATTCACAAACAAAAACTGTACCCAACAAGCTTTATAAGGCAAGTCTATTATTGTGGCACTGAGACAATTGAGTGATTCTATTAACAGGAAAACAAAAGCAAACTGTATCATTCACACATTTTAGAGACTTGCAAAATTGCATATTACTACCCACTTTATGGTTTTTCCATATTGGCCTGGTTGTCTGAGGGGGTGCAAAGAGGAAAGTAGCAGTGCCTGAGCCACAAAAGCAGCAGGCAAGGTTTGTCGGCAATGATCTGCATGGCGTTGGGAGAATAAAGGAAACTGAGAGTCGAAGTAAAATCCTTCAAAATATTCTTGGCGAATAATATGTCCACTTGAATGCTAGGACAAAGGACAGAGCCCCACTATTTCAGGGAATTTTTAAAATTAAATTATCTTCCACACTGAGAACATGTTTATTTACATGAAATAAAAATCAAAGAATCCTCCCTACAATTTTACTTTGAAAGGCTAGAATTCACATTTTCGGGGATCTTGACTACTCAAGGATATTAGGGTGTTTACTTCTATTTGTGTGGCATCCTTAGGGATCATCATATCAAGCCAGTGGCGCAGAGAAAGTAGGTGGTAAGACACCCCTACAGTGGATCAGGCCACTAACAGTCATAGGTGGTGGGCACTGAAGGTTACACCTTCAGAACAAAAGTAATAATAGTTTAGAAATGTCATGTCCTTATTGCCACTTATCTTTCTATGCATAGATAAAACAACTTCAGATCTATTGCTTAGATCCTTTGACAATTGAAACAATTGAATTTCCACTTAAATTCTCAAGTTATGTGGTTTTATTCCTTAATGAGGAAAAAAAATTTAAACTATCAGATTTTCAAGTGCCCATATTCTTGTTTATGATGTCATGTCCAGTGAAAGTATTGGAATCATCGATTATCAAACTGAAGGAATAGTTAGTTATTTCTCAGCTTCCTAAGACATAGTTTGTGGATGATGTAGGAAACTGGGTTGGAAAATGCACGGAGCATGAGAAAAAGAGTTAGATCCTCTCCTTTAGTTGTCTGTCCTAATGGCTACTGGCTGTTTAGCATGAGTAAGCACTCAGGGAATACTGATTGAATTTTAAAAAATGGATTTTGCATTCATTATTTTCAAAATGTGTCTCCCTTTTATTGATTTATTTTTTCCAGAGTCAATGATAAAGTAGAATTTATGAAAAGGAAGAAGAAAGAGAGGAAAGGAGGGAAGGGGAGAGGACAGAAAAGGAGATAAGGGGGAAGAAAAGAGGAGAAAAGGGGGCCTGAAAAGAAAGAATAGAAAAGGAAGAAGAAAAGAAGGAAGAACTTATAAAGAAATCTAGGATCTTCAAACATTGATTTTACTTGAAAGAAGCTCTAATTCACTTAATCTGTATTTTCATCCACTAAGATTTGCAATTATAGACCCATGAATGATGTTATATACCTACAGTCTCAGCACACTGGGAGACTGAGGCAGGAGAGCTACAAATTTGAGTTGATTTAGGCAATTTAGCAACCTAGGGAGCTTCTGTCTCAAATTTAAAATTTAGAAAAGGAATCGGGATGTGGCTCAGCATGAAGGCCTTTCATCAGTCTCCAGTACCAGAAAAAGTGTTTTAAATTATGTAAGCTAAAATGTTGTCGGTCAACTTTATTTTCCCCTTTTTAAATGGTTTCTCCTGACCTTCTGTGAAACCCAGAAAAGAGTTTCTCTTTTGTGCACCTCTTGGTTCTTCCTCAAACCCTTAGGCCTTGTGGAAAAGGCGGTCAGGTCACTCTAGCACCTCAGACATCTGTCTCTAAAGCATTTGCCCTCTACTCTGAAGATAACGCATCTCATTCGAGGAAGCTGAGGCCGCTGACAGAACACTGAAGATGAGTTCTTTCTTTGTGAGTAGTTTGGCATGTTGCTAGTTAAAATTCATTCTTTTTAAAGCTGAGTATCCACTTAGCTCCTCTTCTCTGAACTTTTGTCATTCATTATTAACAATGAAAGCCAAAGTGCATGAAACAAGTTCAGCCCTATCTGTTCCTGGCATGAAAGTGATGTCTTGGCATATTAGCGGGACACGGCTCTATCTTACATAAAATGATGCCTGGGCCCACAACAAAGGCGCCGTCTCTCAGCGCCTAATAGGATCACCTACTTCAAATGTGAAACTTCCTTCTTTGAAATATTTGTTGGGATTTCATAAACCTATGAAAATTCTCAAACTCAAACAAAACCTTCTAGGCATCAGCGCAAGCCCCGACTCTAAAGAGCTTTCTGTTCTATAAACCGGTTATTGGATCTGGATCCCCAGGCTGGGCAGATGGGGGAAGCCTGGGGGTAACGGGGAGGAAGAGCTCTCTTCCCACTTTCTCTTTTTGATATAAAAATAAAAGTCATCTGGCTTCGACGGCAGAAAATGAATCATATTAAGCATTTTTAAAGCACTATTCTTTTTGTAAGACCTAATTTCAGACCGATTAACACTTTAATATGAAACAGAAGCACATCATTTCATTAGGAGACAAAATAAGGCCTCTCAGCTACCATATGCTGTCTCTTTCTTTGGAAAAAAAAAAAGAAAAGAAAGAGGAAAGAAAAGAAAACCCTTTGAAACCTTAGGCCACAGACTGAGTGGCAAGAAGGTATGTAAATGTGGCGCATCAGCCCCCGCAGGTGAGCAGACACTGCTTTGAGGAGGACTACAGTCCTAGTTTTTCGTTTTGTTTCATTTTCACGAGGCTCTCGTGCACTCTGTTCGGTCACAGAAGACCTGGCTCTTACCCTAGAAAGCCGACAGGGAAATATTCTTCTGTGAAAATAGAAATCAAAAGAATCTTTTAGTTTGTTCTTCCTACAAATTTTTACACTGACACAAAGAGCAAAAAGATACTTTGTACCACTGATTTTACAGATTACTTATTTGTTAAATAGATGAAGCAAAATTATAGCTGTCCCTTTTCAATATTTAAATTTTTTAATGATAATTCCTTTAAAATGCACAGAACATGAATGCAGGAGCTGGTGTGATAGGAGAGAGCCTTATTGCACATAATTAACAGACACATAATGTCTGGTAACTAGTAATTTCCTTCTAGCTGAGTAAGGAAATAATTTAATCATGTTGATCAAATGAATCCCAGGAGCCCAGTGTAACATTATGCCTTAAAAAGGGGTGGGGGGTGAGAAAAAAATCTGCATTAACTGATGAAAGACTACTTGGTTTAAAAAATAACGTGGTTTCCAACCTTATTTAGGTGTTTTTAATGGTATTTAAAATGCAGGCCTGATTTTAGTAATTGGCTCAGTCTGACATTTCAGAAGCATTATTTTCTAGCAGCGGCAGAGGCAACAAATACTAGGATGATCATCTTGTCTAAGAGTAACTAAAACCTAAGTGTTGCAAGATGTGTATTTCCCTCACTAATGAAAATGTCCCCCACTACTTCACTTAGATATGTGTGCTTTGGGTGTGAGGGTGAGGGATAAATGGCAGGGTGGGTGGTAGACCACACAGATACTTTCCAAGAATCTCTTTCCTAGAATAGTGTCCTATATTCAAAAACAGCATATAAAATCCATCACTGTCTTTAAATTTTACATGAATATTCAAAACAGGCCAAGAGGAGCATTTCATCAAATAATTGCCATCAACTAATTTCCCTTCTATAGAGTATATCTTTAGCGGTGATAGTCTGGTGTTTCCCTCTGTAATATTTTATGTTTTTCCCATTGTTCTTTTGAAAAACTTAGAAAAGGCAGCAAGCCACCTTCATAGTATCTGAAGTCATCTCTTCTTCGTCTCTTCATAATGAGGTGATATAACTTAACACTTGTCGTGATACATTTTATCCATCTATTGTTTGCTAAATAATTCCTGCAATAACATTTTTATTCTTTCCATAATTCTTCAGGGCAATGCTGGAGGAATAATATTTTTACTGCAGTGATTGATGTCAGATCTTGATGCTCTGGAGCCCCCATGAACAGAGGTTATTGATAAGCATCGGGAAGACTGGAGAATGCAGAGGGGGCAGGGAGAGCAGGCAGAGCCTCTTGCTGCATGGAGAGAACGTCAGGGATCAGAGGGTTAATACCATTTTATGAGGTTGTAAAAATCTACCCCAAGATTCTTGTGTTAGCAATATTCTTTGTGTAAGATGTATGTTATTAAAACAAGTAGCAGCATCTGAATTAAAGTGACAGTATGATGGATGACTACTGAAGGCGAATCGGAGTCGTTCCCAGCATTTTGGGCTAGATGTGGGAATTCTGCCTCAAAGGCAAGGAGCTTGGCAGACACATTGATTCTGGGCTGACGCATGTTCATAAATATGCCCCTAGAGAGGTGTGGCCTAGCAGAATTTACAAAATTATGTTCATGAATTATTTAACATTTATTTATGGATGCTATATTTAAACAGTATTTGCCAAGGCGAATGGACCATAGCTTACAGAGTGATCTGTAGGTAATGCAAATTCTGCACAAGGCAGAGGTGGCGAGTTGCCCGCCCAGTTAGGCTAAGTTTATCAGAAGTATTTGAGAGATGAGGCCGCTGCTAAAGGAGCTACTCCTCTGAGGTGCGTGTGTTTTCCTTAGGAAGCTGAGGTCCAGAGCAAAAAGAAAGACAGAGGACATCTTTTCTCTTTTGGGAATTCAGTTACACAGGACCACACAACAGGATCGATAAATATTTTAACATAATAATCACTTATTCTACTTTCAGAAGTCTTTTAATCATTGTACTATGTAACTGTACCATTTGAGATTGAAAAGAAGACAGGAGAAAATTTAGAAGTTTATAGAATATAGATAGCTCTCTAATGGTATTGAGAGTCACATTCAAACACAGGAAGTTAAAGTTACAATGTACACCCTTTCTTAATGTAGAGTGATGTAATTTGGCATGACGGATAAGGCAGAGACTTCAGTTCTTATTGCATAATTTGCTTGTTCCTACCATCTGCTGTCCTTCTTTTTCTTTTTCTTTTTTTTTTTTTTTTTTGAGACAGGGTCTCGCTTTGTAGTTCAGGCTGGCTCTGAGCTCACTATAGCCCAGGCAAGCCTGGAACTCAGCAATCCTCCTGTCTCTGTTTCCCGAGTGCTGGGATTACAGGCGTGAGCCACCACACCTGGGATTGTGGCATGTGGTTTTGATTGCTGGTGGGCGTGAGTCACCACACCCAGCATTGTATGTGGTTACCGGGATTGAACTCAGGACCTTGCGCTTGCAAGGCAGGCGCTGGAACCTCTGAGCTAACCCTCTGGCCCTGCTGTCCTTCTTGTAGTTGAGTGGGGCCTTGTGGCTCACTGTTGCCAATGAAATTTGAGTGAGAGTTGCATGTGTCCTTTCTGGTGCTCAGGCATAGAAGTTCTTCCTTGTTCTCTTTTGTTGGGAAAACTAAAGAGGCCACATTTCATAGGAGGTTCAGCCACAAAATGAAACAACCTTCAATAACTTGACCGATCTGTTTGGCATGAGTGGCATCTTTGAGAAGTTCTCGATGACTTGAGTCAAACCATCGATACTGGAGGTCTGCTCACCGCTACACCATAACAAAGACTGCCCTGATTAAGACACAGCCCAGTGCTATTCAAATCACCTCACTCTGTGAAGTAAGATGCTCATGAGCGAACCTAAGTCAGCACCCTCCTTACTTGGAGAACATCTTAACATGAAACTGAGATCAGTAAAACCCAACAGCACACAAGGTGACACAGTCAATTTATTTTCTGACCCAAGTTCCTTAATGAATTACATTTGACAACAATGGTTTTCACAGAGAAGCTGTAAGAAGCATCACAGTAGACAATGTCTTATTTTCCAAAGCATTTGTATGTTTATATTTTGTTGTTTGCATGGATTATTGATATCTTTCAATGCTTCTTTTATATCCTAGTTGGTTCATCCTTTCTGCTAAGGTTAAGGAAAAGCTTATAGAGGAAGAAAAGTACAATCTACAGTGGAAAAGGTCATTTTTTTCAGAAAATGGTCTTCATAACTTTGTATTGCTGCTGATTCAAAAACCTACACTTTAACCCTCTCCCCAAACACAGAGCTTCTCTATTTTGACTCTTTTTATAGGAACATTAGTATTTTTCTTTTTTAGCAAAATCCCTACAAAAGAAATAGAAGCATGACCAGTAGGACTGTCAAGATATTCCAGGTTACTCAAACCCAGGATCCTGGTAATAACAAGAAAAAAAAAAAAAAGAACGTGATTTTATTCCTTATCTAATGAAAACCCAGAGAATAAAGGCAATAAAACTGAGTTTTATCTTCTAAAAAGAGGGAAGTAAAACTATAAAATAAGATCTTAAATATTTATAAAAATATTATATAATTTCAAACTCACAAGCCTTTTAAATGATAGATGTTCTCAGTTGATGTTACTGTGCTAAAGATAGATCTACAGTGATAATACCACTGATGTCTCCTTTTGCCTCCCACCGAACAAATATGAAGCTAAGTTTGTATCCACAAAATTGATATTAAATTATATACACATATATTCTAAATAGAATTTTTCATTATTTCTCATTGTCTGGTTGCAAAATTTCAAAGGACATTCTATGAGAATCAATGCATGCACAGACATACAGATATATTCTTCTGCCTCAATTGTTAGGCTAGTTATGAGCATACACTAAGAATTCCACCAAGTATTGATAAGAAATAAATGAGTGACTGAATCTGTGAACCTATTGCCTCACCCAAAAGATAGTTACTAGAAGCGCTGACAAAACTAATAACAGAAATAACTAAGGTGCTTTTCAAGAATGGTACTAGCCGATCAGATATGAATTCTATATCATTAGCCAGAGCATTTAATAAAACAAAATCTCCATATAGCTCTATAATTTAATCCAAAGAATTGCATTTAGTGAATTCTGTTTATAAGACTTCCTGGAATTTTCAGAGTGTGTTGTAAGAAGTGTCAAAAAATCAAGTGTGGACAAGTGAACAGACATGGAGGAAAATGCATTGTTCTTCCTTAGGGCTGATCCTCTAAGGAGCACAGCCTGAGGTAAAGGTGCTGGTACTTTACTGTAGATGCAGAAGGTTAAGGAGGGAAAAAGAAACAAAGCAACAAGAGGTATGTAGTAACATGATACTAGGACCAATTTAGTTGGATTTTGCTGGATAATGAGCTGTGATGAAATAAAGGTATATGCTAGGCATGATGTTGAAATTGCACCTCAGAAAAGACCATGGCAAAAAGAAATGAAATGGAACTGACCTACTTTACTCTCTCCCACCTCTTTCATTCTATAAGTACAAATTTACCTCATGAAGAGGTTTCTCTCCACAGTGTGCTGCGTCTCTCAGCCCCTTACCAGCTTCTTATGCAGCTATATCTTAAGCTTCTCTTATAGTGTTTCAACCAACTTCAGAAGCAGAGAGACACATCAGCACTAAGAGAGCTTAACATGAAGGATGAAAGACTGTGCTGTCCTGGGACTTAAGCTCACACAATAGCCAGTAGAAAGCCAGTCATCAACAGAATAGTTGACGAAAGGGAAGGGGAAGCTTTCCTGAGAAATAGGCTCTTGTATCTGAGCAAGTACTTAAGACTTGTAGTCCGCATAGTTCTCCAAGGTTCAAAATGTACTTCTCTCTACTTACAGATCAGAAGGTCACCATTTGCCTGCATGATATTTTCCCCAGTGACCTCCGTTTTTTTCTCCTAGTCCTTTTTACACCCCTTTAGTTCAATTCACTTACCTACATATACCACTGCATCTTGCTCTCTGTGGAACACAGTGTGCAGAGCCAGGCATACCCTCTAACCAGTAATTGCTTGAGGAATATTTTTACTGGCATTGAGAACAAATGCTATCTCTAAAGCTTTCCTCCCTCCTCTTCTATCCCATGCTTCTTCCTTTAATATGGTTATATATTTCTTCTCTTGTGTTCAGTTGATGCCACCATCTGATGTGTCTATAATCATTTATACACATTTATCTGCCCATTGAAATGAATGCATTGTGTCTTTACCACTACTCCTAGAACCCAGAATACAGCATTTTTGTATTGAACAATTGTCTCAATTGATCAATTTTAAACTATTGTAATCGTGCTCTAGGGGTAAATGGCATGAGTCAATTGGACAAGATAGTATTAATCACAACCCAGAATTGATATGACCCCTAAGAAAAACAAGGGCAAAGAGAGTTAGCACTTGTTTTTAAAGGTGAAGTCATTACAGTATCATGCTGCTCTTCACATCCATATACTGAGAGACGTTCCTTCCTAAAAATTCTTGGTTTCACATACAGTTGTCTAGAAATATCCCACAAACTTATCAGAGTTAACACCATGTGGGAATGTGTGTGCAAAGAACCTGATGAGAAGATAAAATTCTCCTGTCTTAAAAAAAACACACAGTTAACACCACGAAGTGAGAGAGCATTTTCACAGCAAGTGTCAGTGATCACACACAGATGTTTACCTAGCACATGAACTGAGACACAGCCCAGACCAGTTCACCATGAACTACTAAAGGTAGAGTTGGGCACCATCCAATATCTGAAGAACAAAAATAAGACCGGCCATGTTAAAGAATCTGAAGAATTGAATTTTTAGTGAGGGCTTTAGGAAAATCAGATAAATTTCTGAAACCATCTCTCTTTCCTTTCTTCCCCTCAGGCAAGAGCAAGAGACACTAACATTGACCTAACTTTGTCATCATCTTAATGGATAACTTGCAGTCCACTTATGCCATATTTCATAGACTGACAACTGCTTAGCTGTGGGCAAAAATGATTGACATTCCAGGGAAATGTTATTTATGGGGCCTAAATGTCCACCAGAGATGTTTGGCTCAGGTAAAATCCAGTTACAAGAGCTCTTCTTTTTACAGAATGATGTTTCTTTTTGAATTGACCCAGATATTAATCATGTGTCATTCTTATAAATCAGAAGAAAATAATTCCCTATGGCATGGCATGTATTTTTCAACCCAGGGGTTTCTCACTTTGGTTTTGATATTTATGTCTTTCAAAATGATGCTGGTGTGATTATAGTTGAAAAAATAAAAAGAAAGAAAGATAGGGGAAAAAAACCCCTCACAACTGTCAAATAAAGACTCCATTTTTCCTTCCTTTTATCAGAGACTGATTAATTTTCAGTCACAATCTTTGGGTACATCCTTACATGATGATCTCTTTATTTTCACAGTGGGGTTCAGGTTTCTCTTCCAGTCATCTGTGATTTTGGTGACTGTCAGAAAGTGGGAAGGCAGACCAAATTATCCCTGATGATGTGGAGAATTAGCATTATCACATCTAGCAGATTTTACAGTAAAACCAGTCATTTTGCAGGGAACTGTGGAAGATGTGGCCACCTTGGCAAAGATAAATGATATTAGAATTCAAAACAATAACTTACTAACTCTGTTCCTTTTGGAAAATCCCAGATGACCAGAACAGAAGTTTTTATTTATCTTCTTTGGGCACTAACAGGAAAAATTATTTTACAGTATAGTAAGTCAGTAAATGGGAAATGAAACTGAGTTATTTTAGCAAATAATTATTTAATCAGCTATAGTGCTGCTGTCTTTCCATACCTATATATTACAGCAATTAACAGGGTGATTAGGAACTGACATTGCTGCTCGTTCAGACCACTGTCTCCCAGTTTCTGATTCAGTGGTACCGACTGGGTTCAGTTTCTCTCTCCCCAACTGGTAGAGACAGAAAACTCACATACCATTCCAAAAGAAGATTTGTGTTAGGAAGAACCCAGACGATTCCATCTTGCCTTTTGCCTTTGCTTCATAAGTGAGAAACCCCAAACAACACATCTTCTAGGGATGATACCAAAATGAAATACAACCGAATTCATTGACTATGGGTTATGACTCTCTATTGCATGCTTCGACTTCTACACAACAGAAGCGTATGAATTAATGTAGATGGGAAGAGAAGATATGCGCAATGCTGCCTATACTCCCCATGGAGGTATTGTGTTTGGGAGCCAAAGACATTTGTAGTGCCATCAATAGGATGTTTCTCACAGGTAAAGAAAGGAGAGGACCAAGTTTTCCTTGTAGGATTCTCTTATCCAAAGGAGAATAGGAGGCTCTAACTGTAGAGAGAGCAAAAGTACCCAAATCCGGTTCCAAATTTGTAAAACAAGAAAAAGTTCTCTGTTTGATTGACAGACTTGTTACCTGTTTGTGATGTTCTGACATTGTCTAGGAAAAGTGAAAAGGCTGAGTAGAGAGCTCTCACTGAAGAAACTAGAGAAAAGCACTCCTGCGGCCACCAGTGACCATATATCTTATGACTAAAAATTTAACAATATAAATCAAGTTATCAATACATTAAATAGCATTGATTTCAATCTTAACCTTCATATATGTTCAGTTACAACAAATTAGAAAAATATGAAAGTCACGTTTTTGTCTCCTTGAAAGTTAGCAAACCATTAAAACTCATCTATTCAAGTGTAATTGTACATATCCAGACATTCTATTGGTGGACTAATGAGGTTGATAAAAGATAATATTAAGACATAAATAATTTATAAACTATTGTATGTTTTCCATGAAAATATGTTCCTTAGCTTTCATTTCATCTCAACCACTGATTATGTTACTATAATATCAGTTTTGCATAATTTATATACAGCTGACAATAATGCCAGATTTGACAACCTTTCAAGATTCATTGTAGTTATTAAAAAGTGTTTTATTAATTTCAGTTGTATAAACTTTGGTGTGTTGTAGAGCAACAACTTGAATTTCCAATAAAATTCTTAAGTCAACAATTATGTC
Source organism: Thryonomys swinderianus (assembly GCA_004025085.1). Taxonomy (NCBI): domain Eukaryota; kingdom Metazoa; phylum Chordata; class Mammalia; order Rodentia; family Thryonomyidae; genus Thryonomys; species Thryonomys swinderianus. The sequence goes on along the minus strand of PVIC010003784.1, from coordinate 42,538 downwards.
TAGAAATGAAATAAAAACATTTGCATATCATGTTAGAATATTTAAAAGGACAGCTTAAGATAAATTGCCACACAATTATTGTAAATTGTTTTGTCTTCTTTATAAAATGTGCATATTGCAATTTTTACCACCTAAGTTTTACCTGAATTTATACAATAATGGAAGGAATCAGTATTACTACATTTCATGACTGTTAATGGAGACACACATACAAGTACATGCATTTAATAAAATTATGTATTGTTTATTTTGAAAAATGTTGCTGCAGCCATTATGTAAGTCATTAAAAACATTACCTTATTTTTTGAAACTCTAAATTGTAGGAGTAAGGTATTAGAAGAGTACCCAGGAAAATGGGTATTTGGGGACAATACTTTATTATTCAAGGATCCATTGCATTTACATTTTATTCTGTGACTAAATGTTTTAGTTGCTTAAATTCTTCTTGTACTTGATGCAATCCATATTTAAAATCAACAAAAACTACCCACAGAATTTATCAGTGTCCAAATGTGGCTACCTTTGTTTCAAAGAAACAGAAAAATAACTAGAAAAAAACATTTCCCCCTGAGCCTTCAACAGTGTTACTTATAGAAATGGATGGCTGATATCATTCTGGCTGGGAAAATTTAAGACATTGGATCCTGTGACTTGTTGGGTGTATTGGATACACTTGTGGTATTTCTGCCTTCTAAAGTATGAGCTCAGAGTAACACCCTCCCCACAGTCCTACCTTCCTGACTGGGACAGTTTAGACCTCCTCACACCTATTTACTCAGCTATCTCCCTGATTAAAATTTTTATTTTCTGAATCTTTCTCACATTTTCCATTATTTCTCCTTTTCTCTATAATACTTAGCTTTCCTCTCCATCTATTTTTCTTTTTATCCTTTTCTTTCTCCTTCCCTTTTCATTTCTTCCTTTTAATAGCAATTTCTTCTTTTCAAATAAATTTCTCAAGAATTATATTGTGTATATATATGCATATATACAAATTATTGTGTATATAATATATATATACATAATATATATACAAATTATATATATATATATATATAATTTGTATATATGTGGAATTCTATGTTGTGAAAATGTGAAAAGAGATATAAAAAAGTAAAACATTACCAACCTTTATACATGCCTGGTAAACATCTCCAACAGGCAATCACTATCAAGCCGTTAGTTTATGCTTCTGTGCTACTTTCTCAAAGCTTAAAAGGATATGATTTTTAAATTGATATAAATAAGGTAAATATTTTTAAAATTATTTTCTACACAGAAATGAGTAATAAGTCACTTTATATGTCAAAATATGAAGACATATATTGAATAAAGATTTGTCTATAGTATTTAATATTGTGAATGTACCATTGACAACCATTTCTAAGGGTATAAATGTAGTTTTTCACCAATTTTGGTAATTTTTTAGTAGAAGTTGCTAAACTTATTTTAAAATTTGTATGAAACTATGAAGGACTTAAGCTACCCAAAATAATTTTGAGAAGTAACTGTGTTAGAGGAATAATATGATTTCAAGACTTTATAAGATTATAGTAATCAACATATTCATAAGTGAAATAAATAGGACACAGATATGTAAATACCATATCTTTTTTCTGGTATGAGGAACTGAAGATGTAAATGAGTTCTAAAATGTATTATGGTATTGTGAAATAATAGTAAGAAAATATTCAAAGGGAAAAGAGGGTAGGATTAAGTAAAGAAAGGAAAGAAAAAAATTATGATAAGAAAGGAAGCAAAGCTTATTTTTATAGTGGTGGGGGGTTTGAGGGGAAGAGTAATGGGAAAAATGAGAATTAGATAATGTCATGTACATGTTCAAATTCTCAGTGTTGATTGTGATCATAATGTGTATATAAAATGTACTAATAAAACCAATTTTTAAAAAGTACACAAACGATGTAGAGATCAATAAACGTTGAAAGAGAGTAGTGAGCTCAGATATATGTTATACCTATCTTGTTATTTGATTTTTGACAGTCATTCAATCTAATGAGAAAAGTTGTTTAACCAAATCATACTAGAATACCTATATATTCCTATGAAAAAAGAGATGCTTGAGACCTATCCTATATAGCACACAAAAATTATTCAGTGGGATGGAGCTTTAGCTTAGTCATTCTCAGTTTTGTGGAGGGTGTTCAGCACTAAAATCTATTTGAATTATCTATACAGCTGGATTTACTCAAGAGGAACTGAAAATTTGGCTGTTCATATTAGCATTCTATTGATACTCTAGCGCTGAGCAGTTATGATAAAATGTTTTTAGAGGCATGGGAGGAAATCCTACTTGTCAAAACTCTTTGATGTTACACCATCAGTTAAAACAAGCATGAATTTGGGCTGGAGATTTAGCTCAGTGGTTTCGGCACCTGCCTTGCAGGCATAAGGTCCTGAATTTGATCCCCAGTAACCACATACAGTGCCAGGAGTGGTGGCTCATGCCTGTAATCCCAGCACTCGGGAGGCAGAGACAGGAGGATTGCTGAGTTCGAGGCTTGCCTGGGCTAGATAGTGAGCTCAGAGCTAGCCTGAACTACAAAGCAAGACCCTGTCTCAAACAAACAAACAAACAAAAAAAAAAACAAGCATGAATTTCTCCTGGTTCATTCTATAAAACAGTATTATTTCTGAAGAGATAATAGAGAAGAGTGTTCATGGTGATTAGAGCCTATTTTAAATAATTTTACTGACTTGAATCTGAAATTGACATTAAAAGCCAGAACTCTACCAGTATGAAATTGAGAGCAAATATACCAGATTGACTTTCAGTGTTAATAGATCAGGATTGGTGTGTCCTCCAGCTTGACTGGTAGATAAAAATAGTTACCTGTAACTGAATCAACAAATAAATGTCAGAGAATCAAAAGAACAGGACCCCAGTGTAATCTTGAAATAGGGAACTTGGAGAGCCATTGTACCATGAACTACACTGTTAGAAACATGATAAAGTAAAATAGATTGTATCTGAAATCTTTCCAACATGACTACAGTAGTCAGAAATGTGTCTCCATGAAAAGACCTCCTGCTAATTTGGGGTCAATTGTAATGTGTTAGCAAGGTTGATGTCAGCCTGTCTCCAGTAAATAATAAAGAAGTGGTTGTATCTCAGTCCAGTTGAAGTCCAAAGGGAGCTTAGAATTGCTTTTAATGATTGCCTTCCATTGGCCTGAATGAGTCAACTGCCTCCTGGGGGAATACTGTTTAGTCTGTGCCTAAAGAGAGAGAACTTTGCCCTTGCAATTGGAGAATACACCAGAAATTAAAGATACTGAAGATGTTAGCAGATACTGAAATCTACTGTATGAAAACTGTATAATGTATAATTATTGGAGGGATGATTAAGTTTTTTATTTATTCTCTGGTTATTTCTTTTTCATGCAATGAAGAAGCCTTTTATTAAGGTTTTATTCTGTGCCAAACTTTATGCTGATCCTTAATATGTGTCTAACCCGGTGGGATAGAAACTATTAAAATTCTGTTTACAAAGGAGAAAATTGAGGCTAAGAGATGAAAAAAAAAAATGTCCAGATATGCCAACATAGCAAGAGCACAGGTGGGCTTTAGGACCTCAGCAGTGCATCTTTCACTTTTCAGAGGAAGAAGTAATAGCAGCTAAGAAGCGTATGAAGAAATGCCCAGCACCACTGGTCATCTGAGAGATGCAGATGAAAACAATTCTGAGATTTCATCTCACTCCACAAAGAATGGATGCTATCGCAAAATTAGCCAGCAACAAATGTTGGCGAGGGTTCAGGGAGAAAGGAGCCCTACTGGGAATGTAGACTGGTATAACCAGTATGGAGACCAGTGTGGAGATTCTTCAAAAAAGTAAGATTAGAGGTCTCATTTGACTCTGCTATCCCCTGCTAAGGATATACATGAAACAATTACAAGATTCATATTACAGCAACATATGTACACTCATGTTGTTAGCAGCTCAGTTTGTGATAGCTAAATCTTGGAAACAACCCAAATGCCCATCAACTGGAGAGTGAATAAAGATTTTTTTTAATAAAATGAAGTACTACTCTGTCATAAAGAGTGACAAATTTGAATCATTTATATTCAAGTGGATGTTCCTTGAGGACATACTCATAAGTGAAATAAATATTTCACAGATGTGTAAATACCATATCTTTTCTCTGGTATGACAAACTAAAGATGTGAGTTCTATTATATATGACAGATATTGTGAAATAGAAAATATTCAAAGGGAAAAGCGGGTAGGGTTAAGTAATGAAGGGAAAGAAAAAATATGATGGTTAAAAAAAAAAAGAAACAAGGCCGAAGATTTAGCTCAGTGGTTCCTGAGCTTGCCTAGCAAGCCCAAGCTCCCTGGTTCAATCTCCGGTAACCACATACAACAATACTGGGCGTGGTGACTCGCGCCCACCAGCAATCAGGACCACACACCACAGTGCCAGGCATGGTGTCTCACGCCTGTGATCCCAGCACTCAAGGAGCAGAAGCAGGAGGATTGCTATGAGTTCGAGGCTTGCCTGGGCTGGGTAGTGAGCTCAGGGCCAGCCTGAACTACAAAGTGAGACCCTGTCTCAAAAAATTTAAAAAAACAAAAAGAAAAAAAGAAAAAAAAAGAAACAAAGTCTATGTATATGAGTATATGAGGCAAGAAGTTGTAGGGTGAGCAAGGGAATGGGAAAAAATGAGAATTAAATCATGCAAAAATTGGTAAAAATCTTCAGTGTTGAATGTCATCATGATGTGTATGTAAAGTGTACCAATAAATATTTAAATATAAAAAGACCCCCCCCAAAAAAAACCCACAAAATACAAGTGTGTCTCTAACCTGCAGACCCATTACCATCATGGGAATATCACCTCAAATCTGCAGAGTGACCCAGGACACAGAAAAGGAGATGAAACTTAATGAAGAAGATAAAAAAAAAAAAACATTGTTTCAATTGAAGACCAGCTTCCTATTTTCAATGAGGCACACTTTTCTTGCCTTCTATTATTAAAATTAAGGATATTATATCTATTAAGATTTCATTTTGGGAGAACAATTTGGAAAATGTCTGGTAATAATTAAAGCAGTCTTATAAACTATGTTTTAATTGCTTCTTGAATCTAGAAATTACTATAGAATTTCAGAAAAATTTACATCAATCAACATTCAACAGTTATTATCCCTTTTACTGTAAATTTGACAATTTTAAAAAAACCACTAGAGATGAAGACATCTCACATAATCTTTATGCGTGTGTAATTCCTGGAATAGACTCCAAGAAAGATAAAGGAGGATAATACAATAGAAGAATATGAGAAACTTGAAAACTCCAGTATGTAAAACTGATGAGAAAGTGAAATGCCAGAGCATTTTACTCACACTTCAGCTTCTGGGGAAGAACAATCAAAGAGGATCAACTTGTTCAGTGTTCAACTTGTTCAATTGTTTTCCTGACTGAACAATTTGATGTTTGAGATTTTACCATGCTTACCAAAATCCTAACATTGCATGAATAATTAGAATACTGTATTCAATTAGATTGCTTCATTCTTCAGGATTTTGTGGGCAACTTTACATTGTAACATAAGTTATTCGTTGACATTTCATTTTTAGCAAATAGGCATTTATGAGGAATTTAGCTTTGAGTACGGAGTATTAAACATTTTTCCCTAAGAACTGTTATGATTTACACTAAAACTATGTTTAATAACTCATAAATCCTTTGCTTATTTCTTTTTTAAAAATTTTATTGTTTGAAAAGCTAATAATACCTTACATTATCTTTGCTTCACTGTTAAAATATGTTTTTTGGCCAAAGATAATAATAAATGCTCATTTTACCATAAGGATATAATGTATTCTTGTTTCTTATTTAGCTATAAATACATAAACTGAAGAACTAAGATCAGGTTATTGGCTTCACAAAGTTAGGAACAAAGTGAACCAATAAACTCATCAATAAATGAAAAAAAATGACCCAAGAAGATTTGTAATGCTTTCCAAAGCTCTACAGAGTTGAACTTCCAAGTAACTTAATACCAGTTAACTTCTAAGTCACCTATTCCACTTCAGGCTGCTTTGAAAATTGTACTTTCTTGTTTCTTGATATTTTGGATAATAATAGACAATTTCTTTTGTCCAACTTGTCCTAGAAGTAAGGTGACCTTTAATTTATTACCTGAATTGGAACACCAGTTCAATGGAAAGGGGAAATGATTGATTATTTCAGGTGTAAAAATGAACCTGCCTAAGTGCTATTACCTGACTTAGGACTGACTGCCTCAGACATGAAGTAATGTATAACTATTGGAATTATCTTACAGTTCAAAATATCTTGGAAAATCATATCATTTCTTTTCCTGGAGGTCTATGAGAACATATTAAATCGCCATGTGATTTCTTTCATTTCAGTTGTTTTTCTCTTAATAAACAAGTTTTAAATTCTCATCTTAAACACACAATTGGATTATTTAATATAGTTTACTATAACATCTGAATTTAAAAATCCCACTGTTTCTTCATTGGAATTTTTATTCTCAGTTTGAGACTTCATCATTTCTTCCCCAGAGTTGCGTACCTGTATGAATGGATGGCTTTACACAACACCCCTGTCTCTGAGAAAGATTACTGGCCGGTTAGTTACCTATCTCAGGACTACTATGAATTCCCTCTGGGTCTTCATAATACCTCAAGAAAACTACAAACAAACTTACTTCTAGCTTTTTGACATTTATGTCTCTGGTTTTTAAGATCTATCTCCCCAGTGGAACCTTTTTTTTTTTTTTTTGAACAACCTACTAATCTATTTAAGATTAATTATCTCCTATTCTGAGTTCTTGTAACAATGTCTGATCTTCTTAATAGTAACATTTATCAATGCATTATGTTTGAAGAATATTTTTACGAATGCATACCTTAGTGTCCAATTACATTATACATTCTCTGACAGTAAGGAACAAATATTATTTACTTTATTTTCTTTCCTATAAATAACCAGCAGGGATCTCTTGACATTTATTCCCAGCTCCTACTCTCCATCTTCTCTACACACTCTTTTGGCCCCGATGATAGGGGCCTGAATTACACTCATAAGTGACACAGTGGGTAGTGCAGGATTTTAACCAGGTGAATCCTGACTCAAGCTGTACTAGTGAGAGTCTAGTTTCTAGGAATAGGGGCCCAAGGAGGACAATTGGCCTTATATAGGTTATTTACATGAGTTAGAAAAGAAAATAACTGAATCTCTTGCCCTTGAGACCAACGCAACTTCCAATCATTCTTCCATATGCCCCAATCTCATTGCTGTCACAGTGCGTTTTAGTTTTAAATAGTTTAACTGATTTAACCATGTGTGTGTTTTCTGCTTTTGCCTTTAAGAAATTATTCCATGAGAGTGATAACTGTTGCTTTCACTGCTAGAAGCTGGAAGAAGCCAGGTCAATCAAATCTACTAAATGGGTGAATTTCTTAGTGGATAAAAGAACTAAGGTTAAGAAACGCATTGATGTGTTCAGAAGGAAAATCAGAATGTGGGAAATGGCTTTGACCAGGGGTGTTTCAGTGGGAGAGTTTCTAGCCAGACTGAAATCACACAGTGCTTTTTAGGAAAGAAAAGGGGAGAGATGACAGGAGATAAGAGGTGCCAAAGGGAACATTGAGAGGAAATCAGAAGATAACCTTCCACCCTGGTGATTGTGCTGTTTACATCCCTGTGGGTAAACCTGACAAGAGACAGCAGCTCCCACCAGCCAGCTGCGGGACAGCCTGTGGAAGGGGTGAGAAAGAGGCTGGAGATAACAGAAAACTTGGGGCCTTTTACAGCAAGTGCAAACTTTCCCACCTGTCAGATATAAATCAAGGAGTTTATGGGCTGCAATATTTACACTCTAATTACAATATCATAAAGCAAGCACCCTCTCAGGGTGCAAAAAATAAAACTCCCAAAATTCTACAGTACAGGTTGTTAATCAGTTACTCCTAATGATCTGCTGCCTGGGTTGGGTGTTTACTCAGCCACAAACAGCAAACAAGGTGAATGGGGTATGTGTGAGTGTGGTAGGGCTGATTTCCCCCAGAGGACAGACAGCCTTTGGAAGTGGCTGTGTTTCAATCAGCAACTTTTTGATTTCTAGCATGAACTCCATACTGGGCTTGGAAAAATATTTTTGGCAGTTTGGGTTTTTCTCTGTTCCTGTGTGGATCTGAAGTCCGTTTACCATAACATGAACACAGAGGTGGAATTAGTTATCTTGAGTAGGGTTAGTGGCAGGCAGATTTCAGCATAAGGAATAAAATACCTACCAGCCATGTTAACCACATCACAAGGCCCTAGAATCCCCCACACTTTACTGTCCTTGTAATTCACCTTGGTCCTCTTTGTGTCTCCTCTCCCTTTTGATGCTCCCTCTCTCTACTTAGAAGACAGGCCTGCTGTTTCTACCAGGTGTGCACAAAGGCCCAGGCCAGCCCTTCCTTCTTCTGCCCACTCTTGCATCTTCTTCTTCCTCTCACTCCTCCTCCACCTTACTCCAACTTCAGGGACCTTCTTTCAGCTCTTAGAAGTGGCTATGTTCTCGCTCTTCAGTTGAGCTCCACTTATATTTTTCCTGCTCACTCTTTGTCTGTAGATTCCCCTTTCTATTTTTCAGGGCATATAGATTGACTCTAAACTGAGAAGTTACTCCTATGTTTATTCTTGTTTTATTGTGAAACAGGTACATTTTATATACACATCATGATCACACTCAATTTTGAGAATTTGTACCAGTATATGACATGACTTAATTCTCATATTTTCCCATTCCCCTACCTCCCTCTGTTTATTCTCAAAGCATACACACAGACTAAATACATACACACATATACCTACATATATACCTACATACATACATACATGTACGGGAACAAGAAATGTTTTTGTTTGCCCATTTTTCTGTACCTCTTGCCATAGTTGTTTGCCCCATGAGACAATGATCTGGCTTTTTTATACATTACTAAATATATGGTGTCTAGCATAGCATCTGGCTTAAAGAAGTTTAATTTACACTTGTTGAATGAGTGAATGCCAACAAATTATGCTTTCTACCTTTGGTTTTCAACATGAAAATCAAGATGAAATATCTGGAGAGAATTGGTCCTAATTTATTTCTCTGTCTCTGCCCAACCTGGATTGCACAATATGCAATTCTGTTCTGGTTTTTATCTGTCCTCAAACTAGCAGTGGGTAGTTCACCAGCTGAAAATAAGAGTATGAGACCACATTGGGCCAGATATTAATTCATCTCAACTGGAAAATGTTGCTGCATATAGTGGAGGAAAGCCTGACCCTTCTTTCAGTAGACATACTTTTGAATATTTCCTCTTATATGTGTTAGAGTGAATCACTGTGCACTTATATATTTCAAAATTTTCACTGATGTACTAAGAGCAAAATCAATTATTGAATGGGAAAGTCCCTTGCAAACCATCTAGAAGGTATGATTATTTTGTGATTTTCGTGTTGCTGATTGTAAGTCTGTCTTGAACTAGAAAATGCCCCTGGGCTGCCCAGCCTCCAAACTGGGGTACTAAATTCATGTATCTTCACCTTTCATTCCTTCACCATTTAGAATATTCTCAACTTTTGTCCATTCTGGCACTATCCCTTGTGTTCGTTCATGGGCACTCTTCAGTATCTTGGAGGATGATATCAAGGTCTGAGGTCACTGAAAGGACTACCTGGAGGTCCTCCACGCTTCCTGATTCTTGACTTGTATTCATTTTTTAGCAGAATATACAGGCCCTATGACATGTAATGAATTCTATCTCTAAGAATATTTAAAGCCACATGCATTTGACAATCAATACATAAATGACCATCAAAGAAAACCAGCTTTTATCAGCCCATGTTCACAGCTCAAACTCTGCTAGTTGTGTGCTGCTTTGGTTTTGTGAAAAAAAATTAATCCTGGGGAATCATTAAGTTGCATTAGGCTTCCTGTTAAACACAGGAAAGAAACAGCTGGTTTTACTGGATTTACTGGATTCTGCTAGTTTAGTTAAAAGGTAATACATGTAGCCAGGGAGGGAAACATTCAGATATGTGAATTAGAGCTTAGAAACAGTGTAGGCTATACTCAGTCTACCCAAAATTAAGTTAAAATCATTATTTAGTGAGTGCTTCCTGAAGTGAGAAAAAATTCCAACTTTAATAGAGTTTTTAGTTTTTTTCATTCTTTTCATTCTAATAACTTTTAATTTTTTTCATTCTAGTAACTGATATTATAACAAAAACACAGGTTGATGCCCTTCTTTAAATGTTGAGATATATAAGTAATGCTCAAGTAGCCTTGTTTTTGTGTGTGATGGAAATAAGGTAGATACTTTTATCTCACCTGTATTAATGTAGAACCCTGATTAACCGAAATGCTGTAATTTATCAAAGATCACACAGGCAGTCACCTCTGTAATCACAAAGCAAATATTCAGTTCTCATCTCCTTGGCAGCAGCGTTTATACCTACAGAGTGGAAAGTTTCATCAGATGCTCCTTCTTTCCAGTACTGGGCTATCATAAAGGAAAATATCCACACACACTCACGCTCACACACACATACACACATTACTACTGAAAAATGATCCCCGCCTACCCATTCCACTCACCTCTAGTGCCTCTGCTCACTAGCCATGTTCCATCTCATCTAGGACTGTCACACTCAGCAATTCCAAATGTGAGATGCCAGTGAAATTTAAATTTCAGATAAATAACAAATTATGTTCCGTATAAGTTCCACACAGCATGTAAGACATAGTTTTACTAAAATATTATTCATTTTTATCTGATATTAAAGTTTTACTCAGTGTCCTGTTTTTAATCTTGAAATTCTGATATGATCATCTTTAAATTTTTCTCCTCATTCCATAATTCTTTCATCTGCCTATTTTAGTTCTTATCATTTTAAATTTCACCTAAACATACAGCACCCATTTTCCCAGTGTTTCTAAATCTATCCATGTTAGAGCTAAGATCATTCACTCATGGCTTCCAGCCTGATTCCATTATGGGCTCTCAGATCTCTAAAGGTCAGTTTCCTTATCTGTAAAAAAGATGAGAACAACAACTCCCATTACATAGACTTATTGTGAGAAATAAAAATGTATATTTCCTAGAATATAGTATAAACTCATAAGCTTCAACAACTGTTCATTGGTTGCTCTGCATGTGTTTATTATCATTTTATAGACAAGATCACACACCCCATAGAGATGAGTTGTTTGTGTTTACTTACTGACAGTGCTGCCTTGTTCTGAACAGTTCTGAGACTTTTCAGCACAAGGCAAATGGATGTTTCAATTCAACATTTTAGACTTAATGTCATTTACAGAGCAAATATGGTTAACACTATTAGTCTTTGCCTAATAGCCGCTCCCTCCACCTTATTTATCCTTGGTGGAAGAATGTAGGTTTATAAGGTACTTCTGCCCAGCCACGTGTGTGTGTGTGTGTGTGTGTGTGTGTGTGTGTGTGTGTGTGTGTTGGAAAGTAGTCTGCCTCTCAGCTCTAGCAGTGAATTAGTACCATGTGGCTGGTTTGCATGGGCATATGTGATTCTTTCCTGGCCAATGGGATCTGAGGTATGTGAAGGATTCTGAGATTTTTTCAAAATGCTTTCAGAAAGAAAAATACTTTTTGTATTTTGGAGGTAACTGTGTCAAGACATAATTCTTAAAATTACTGAAGCCAACTCATGACAGAGGAAGGGGAACTCTTCTCTGTCCTAAAGATGACAGAACAGACAGAAGGAACAATACATGACCTTGGAAACTGCTGAGTTACTAAATTACAGTTCCCTGTAACTGTTCTGACTCTAGACTCTTTATTTTGTGATAGCACTGCACATTTACTATTTTTTATATTTACATAGTCTTTGTCAGTTACATGTGACCAAAACACCTTAAGTGACATAAAACTCCAAACTACACAGGAAAGAGATGGATTAAACAGTGTTCAGTTTCCTTTGGATCTCTGAATAGCCATAATTCACTTAATATATGTTTTTGAGCATAATTTCAGGTAAGAAGACTCTTGTCCTCAAACAGTTTAAAATGACTACTTGTGAACCATTTGCTTCATATGAAAAGGAATTCTGAGCGTGTAGATTTGGCTCCTTACCTGGCCCTTTCAATTAATTTCCAAGAAAGAAATGTCACCCTAGCAAACCATGAAGAAAACTTCCTCGAAATCATTGAGGCTGTTTTTCATAGACACACAGAAATCTCAGCTCTGTGACATCGCTTGAATTTATTGTATTGCTTCCAAATACAGAGCCTTTCTGATGCATTTTTCCTGCCTCACACATACATATGTATACAGTCATCCCTCAGTATTCAAAGAGAATCTGTTCCAAACTTCTTGCTCAAACCAGTAGCTACTCAAGTCCTTTACCGAAAATGATGTAGTATTTGCATTCACCTAAGAACATACTCACATATACTATATACTTTAACTTATCTTGGTTATTTACAATACCTAATACAATGTAAATGTTATTTAAATAATTGTTATATTGTAGTTTTTATGAATTGATGAAAAGAAAAGGTCTATACATGTTCAGTACAGACACAATCTATTATTTCTGGATATTTTCAATCTGCATCTGGTTGAATTCATGAATAGAGAAGCCATAAATACTGAGGGCCAACTGAATATATATTTATTTTTTCCAGTAAAAAAAATATCCATTAAGTTTGTATTTTGGTTTCTTTTAGGTAGTAGAAGCAAGAAAATGTACAGAGAAACTGACCATAGGGTGTTTATCTTCTCTTTTGGAAGAGATACAATTAGTAGTAATAAGAATAATTAAAATATCAGAAATTTATCAATTTAGACTTAAAAATATAATACTTTATATAGGACAGTTCATTATAAAAGTTCTAAGTCTGACAAAGATATAATACATAGAATAACAATATAGAAATTCATTTTGTATCAATATTAAAGGCAAATATCATAGTTCCCTGGTTTCATAGTACATCAGAATCATGTAAGAAAACCTGCTAAAAATTCACATTACTGGGGTCCCCTCTTTACTAAGATATTGAATCAATAGATCTTGAACAAGGAATAGATCTTTGTTCACTTTTTTAAAGAAACATATCCATGTAATTCTGTTGTAAATGGCTCATAGGGCACAATTGAGGGACAGTTAACCCAGATAATGAAAATGATAATACAAGAAGTGATGAGTCCAGTGTTGGCTTAAAGCAGCGGTGCTCATGGCATGGTTCCTGAACCAGTAGGAAAAGTATTCACTGGGAACTCAACAGAAGATTTCAAATTCTTGGGCCCTAACCCAGACCTGATAAATCAGAAACCCTGAGGGTGAGATCCAATGGTCTGTCTTTTAATAGGCACTCTGTGTGAGTCCATTTCAGTTAAAAGATTAAGAATCCCTGGGCCAGAGGGTTAGCTCAGTGGTTCCCGCGCCTGTCTCGCAAGCGCAAGGCCCTGAGTTCGATCCCCGGAAACCACATATAATGCTGGGCATGGAGACACGCCCACCAACAATCAACACTGCATACCACAATGCCGGACGTGGTGGCTCACGCCTGTAATCCCAGCACTCAGGAGGCAGGGACAGGAGGATTGCTGAGTTCGTGGCGGCTTGCCTGGGCACCATAGTGAGCTCAGGGCCAGCCTGAACTACAAAGTGAGACCCCATCTCAAAAAGAAAAAAAAAAAAAAAGATTAAGAATCCCTGACATAAGTATTTGAAAAATATTCTCAGTGGAAGAAGAGCTTGAGATATACTTGGTAGAACTGAGGATGGACAAGTGAAGCTATCATTTCCTATCTGCTGTAATCAAAGTCAAGGCAGGGATAGGGTCATGAGTGTGGTGTGTAAAATATTTGGAGGATTTTGGCCTGAAACAGAATAATTCAAAACCAAGGTTATCCACTGACTGTGCAATGGCACAATTTGCCTGCAAATTTAGAGCTGTTTCTGAGGTCTTCAAAACAGGTCGTCTTGGTAGTAGTGTCAGGTTTAGCCATATTTCAGGTGCTTCTTAGCCATGCTAGATATAGCAGAAAGATCTGGGGGCTGGGCATCCTGCATTAGTCTTCTTCTGCTGTACTTTTCTCTAGTTCTAGATAATAAATGTGGCACAAAGAGAGCAAAGGAAGTTAGCTCAACAGAATCCTTTTGTTTCTCCGAAGGAAGGGATTCTTCTCAGTCAACTGAAAGTGTTTCAACAGTGTTCACTGTTGGATGAACTGAAATGTTATTATTTTGATTACTACTTTCAAGAATTTCAGTGATTTTTTTTTTAGTTGGTTTAGGCTTAAATCTTTTACAGCATTCCCTTTGATCACTGTCAAATAATTTTGACAGTGTGATCATGGAACAATTTCAATTCCTGTGCTCCTTCTTACAATTGTACAACTTGACATATCTTTGTAAAGGAAGAGAAATAGTGAACTTCACAGATTTGGTGGCAAGAGTTGGACTACTTTTAATGAGGGCTTTGGAGCTGTGTTAGTAAACTTTCCATTACTCTGAAAAAAATTACTGAGAGAATGAATTTAAGTCAGGAAGGACATATTTTGGCTCCTGATTTCAGAGGTTTTAGTCTATACTGTTTCTGGACTTGTGAAGAGGCAGAACATTGTTACAAAGTCCATGTGGAAGCAAAAATGCTTACCTCATGAATAGCAGAAAGGAAAAAAAGGACATGAAGACAAAATATATTTTGTGGATATATTGCCAGTGTCCTACTTCCACCAACTAGGCTCCACCTCTCATTAGCTCATTAAGGTATTAACTCATTGATGAGATTTGAAACCTGATGATATAATCACTCCACAAAGCCTCATTTCTGAACACAGCTCTCTTGGGGAATCAAGCCTTTAATACGTGAGTTTGGAAATGGCATTCTAGATCCAAATCATAAAAAGCTGGGTTTCTTGGTTTATAGAGATGCCAGGCTTCTTGAAGAAGCCCAGCTGCTCTCAAATCTGCTAAGCAACAGAACTTGTCAAACTTGAAGAAATAGATCTGTTGCCGATATTCAAGAATTTCCAAGGTACGGAAATAGAATTTGAAATGCAGCTTCTCTCCAGAATTCTTTATTTTTAAAATTGAATTCTTTATTGGTACAATTTATATACATCTCACAATTATGTATTACATTGGGAAATTTGTACCAGTATATGACAGAGGTTAAGTCTTATTATTACCCATATCCCTTACCCACCCACACCTCCCCACCCCCTTTATACATACTCCTTTATTTTCTTTCTGTGTCATATTTATTCCTTCCCCTCATTACATTCCCACACAAAATTCCCTATGGAAATTTCCCACTCTATAAAAGCTGCCATACTTTCTAGAGCTCATTTGCATCTATAGGTGTTCATGTCAAAGAGAAGATCTGGAATTTGCCTATCTGTGATCTATTGATTTCACTGATTAGTATATCCTCCAGGTGTCTCCATTTGCACCTAAATGGATCAATCTTGTCATTCTTTATGGCAGAGTAGTACTACATTTTATAAAAAAAAAAAAACACATCTTCTTTATCCACTCTCCAGTTGATGGACATATAGGTTGTTTCCGAGATTGAGCTATCACAAACTGAGCTGCTATGAACAAGGGTGTACATCTGTCTTTCCAATGTGATTTTTTAAAATTATTTTGGGTATATTCCTAGCAGTGGGATAGCAGGGTCAAATGGGACCCCTAGTCCTAGTTTTCTGAGAAATATCCACACAGATCTCCACAATGGTTGCACAAATCTGCAATCCCACCAGCAGTGGAGAAGGGATCCTTTCTCCGCATAGCCACGCCAGCATTTATTTTGGTTGATTTTGTGATAGCAGCCATTCTTTGTAGAGTGAGATGAAATCTCAGTGTTGTTTTTCATTTGCATCTCTCGAATGACCAGTGATGTGGAACATTTCTTCATGTGCTTCTTGGCTGCTTTGACTTCTGCTTCTGAGAAGTGTCTGTTCATTTCAGATGCCCATTTTTGAATTGGGTCCTTAAACTTGGGGAGGCTGATCTGTTTGAGTCCTTTATATATTGTAGATAATAGCCCTTTGTCTGATAAACAGCTAGTAAAGATTTTTTTCCCATGTTGTTTGTTGTCTTTTAGCAGTGCCAGTGAATTCTTCTGCTGTGCAGAAGCTTTTCAGTAGGGATGAGATCCCATTTGTTGATTCTTTCTGCTAGTTCTTGTGCTATAGAGGTTTTATTCATAAAGTCTCTGCCTAAGCCAATGTCTCCAAGAGTTTTACCTAGCCTGTTTTCCAGCAGGCTTATTGTTTCTGTTTTTTTTTTTTTAGGTACCGGGGATTGAACTCGGGTCCTTGTGCTTCCAAAGTAGGTGTGGTACCACTTGAGCTAAATCCCCAGCTATTGTTTCTGTTTTAATGTTTAAGTCTCGTATCTATTGTAAATTTAGTTTTGTGCATGGTGAAAGAGATAGGTCTAACTTTAGCTTTTGGCAGGTTAAAGCCCAGTTTTTCCAGCAACACTTGTTAAAGAGGCTGTCTTTCTTCCATTGAGGATGTTTGGCTCCTGTGTCAAAGATAAGGTGGCTTAGTGTATCTGGAGTTGTTTCTAGGTCTTCTAATCTATTCCACTGGTCCTTGGGTCTGTTACTTTGCCAGGGCCATGCAATTTTTATCACAGTGGCTTTATAGTAGAGTTTTAAATTGGGGATTGTAATACCCCCGGCCATGTCATGGTTGCTTAGTATTGCTTTTGCTATTCTAGGTTTCTTGTGTTTCCAGATGAATTTTGTATTATTTTCTCTAGCTCTGTGAAATATACCGTTGGAATTTCAATTGGAATTGCATTGAATATTTATAGTAGTTGTGGGAGTATGGCCATTTTGACAATGTTGGTTCTCGCTACCCAGGAACAAGGGATATCTTTCCACTTTCTGGTTTCCTTTTCTACCTCAGTTTTCAGAGTCCTTTAGTTTTCAGAGTAGAGGTCTTTCACTTCCTTTATTAGGTTGATTCCTAGATTATTTCATTTTTCTGGGTGCTACTGTGAAAGAAATTGACTCCCCAATTTCTCTTTCTGTGAGTCTGTTGTTTGTGTAGACAAAGGCTGTTGATTTTTGAGCATTGACCCTGTATCCAGCAACACTACCAAATTTGGTAATTAAGTCTAGCAGTCTCTTGGTTGAGTTTTTAGGATCCTCTAGATAGAGTATCATATCATCAGCAAATAATGACAGTTTAACTTCTTCCTTACCTATCTTTATTCCTTTTATAGCTTTGTCCTGCCTGATTGCTATGGCTAATGTTTCCAGTACTATATTGAACAAGAGTGGTGACAGTGGGCATCCTTGTCTCATTCCTGATCTTAGTGTAAAAAGTCTCAGTTTTTGCACATTGAGTATGATGCTGGCTGTGGGTTTCTCATAAATAGCTTGTATTAAATTGAGATAAAGTCCATCGATTCCAATTCTCTGTAGGGTTTTGATCATAAATGGGTGTTGGATTTTGTCAAATGCTTTTTCTGCATCTATTGAGATAATCATATGGTGTTGAAATGTCTGCTGTCATCCTAATGGGCTTCCCTTTGTAGGTGATTTTCTTCCTCTCTCTCATTGCTTTCATTATTTTATTCTTTTGTTGTACCTCTGGAACCTTGAGCATTATATGTCTAGGAGTAGATATTTTTATGTCAGGGCCTCTTGGAGTCTGATAGGCCTCATTTATCTGTATGTCTATTTCTTTTCTTGTGAAGTTTTCTGCTGTTATCTCTGACAATAGCTTTTTTATGTCTTTTACACTGTCTCCTGCTTCCTCAGTGACTCCAATCAGTCTATATTATCTTTCTTTGAGTCATCTAGAAGCTGTTGAATTGATTTCTCACAGTCCCTTGCTCTTTTCCATAGATTATATCTTTCCTGCTCGCTGGCTGCTATGCTGTCCTCTAGGTCTGAGATTCGGTTCTCTGCTTCATTCATCCTACTTTGCAAGCTTTTGTTTTCCTTCATCACTCCCTGGAGCTCTGCTTGAAGCTGTTTAAAAGGTTCCATTGCTTCTGCTATCTTAGATTCTATCATCTCGCTGATCTCTTTAATGATGTCTTTCACTGTGGGCAGTATCACTGTTTTGAGCTCAGAGATGAGTCCTGATTTCCATTTTACTAGATCTGCTTTAGTTACCATCTCCAAGAGTCCTGGTGTTTGAGTTTCAGTTTGCCCTATTTCCCTTTTCTCTGAATTTCCCTGTGGTGGTGATCTTTGTGTCTGCTTTTTTGGTGTATTTTCTCATTTCTACTCTTCCGTTGTCATTAATACTCTTCTTTGTCTGATGACAGGGCAATGTTTGTTGAAGGTTTCTTTCTATTATCTGGGGCCTTTTGGATGTGGCACTTTCCTGGGGGGTCCTCCCTGAATCTGTAATGACCCTTGAGAGTTCTCAGTTCTGACACATCATGGGAGGTATGTGAGCAGAACAATCACATCATGTTTGTTACCATAATACAACAAATGCCAATATCAGTATTAAACACAGTAAATAAGACAAAAATTTTTGTTAAGTTCTATTCTGAAGACTTTGAGCTTATGAGTTACCTCTGTATCCATATGCCAGAATTTAGAATTAATCAGCAATGTGTATACAACATATAGATTGTAAATATACCTCCCGAACCCTTTGGGGATAAGAGGTCACTGGCGAATCAGGGAGGTAGGGACACCTCCCTGGAGGAGAATGAAATAGGGTTAGCAGATTTATGAAGATCACCTATACCCTAGAATCTCATATATGCCAGCAGGTAATAGAGGATAAAAGGGCACATGTACAACAGTACCAACTGTATGCTGTAAGACTGTTGGAGACTTTGACACCTTTTTATAATAGCACAGAAGAAGAAATAGGGCAGCCTAAGTGTCTTTTATTTCTGGGTATTGCTTCTGACAGGAAGATAGGAGAGGGTGTGGGGACAAGAGGTGAATAGAGGGATCTAGGAGTAGATGGCAAAATAGAAGCTAGATTTCCCCCCCCCTTTTTTTTAATCTTGCCTGGTCTGTCACTGTGGCTCTAGGAGCGCGCCTGCTGTGGAGGGACACAGGAGATGGCTCTGGCTCCTCTAGCACCTGGGTCCTCACAATGTACCTCTGCGGTGGGATTAGAGCTGGGTAGAGACCCTCAACCCTCCGTGGTGGGGATGGCACCCAGGGTCCATACCTGACTCCTCACTGTTCAGTTCTGGGGTACAGTGGGCCGGTGGGTAGGCTTCAGTCCTCTGCCACCTCAGAAAATAGAATGGCGCCTGTGTGGCCAAGTCCATGCCACTCCCGGGATACAGTGGGCCAGTGGGCGGCCCTCAGACTGCTGGAAACAGATCGCACCTGGTAGCCGAGTCCGTGCCTCTCTCGGATGCAGTGGGCCAGTGGGCGGCCCTCAGTCCACCAGGAATGGATGGCCTCTCCAGAATTCTTCCACTCTTGAGGAGAATTTTCTGACTCTGAGGGGATTTTTTCCTGGTGTTTAGGTTTCCACACCCAAGGATTAGAGAAGTTTCCCTGAAGGCACATAGTCCTTAAAATGACTTTACTTTTATGAAGACTCTGTAAACCTGAGGCATTTTCTTGCTTATCTTCAGGCCCTCCCAAAGGACTGGAGAGAGCGCTTCCTAGGCAATTCCTGAGGGATCTCCTCTTTGATACCATGCTCTCCGAGCTTTGAAGACTTGGTGTTGGACTTTCATGTTCAATGAAGGTTTGGAGGCTGAACTGACACAAATCAGTCCCTCAAAGAGCAGAATTTCTGAAACTGAGAACAAACTTGGATATCTGTGTCTCTACAGAAATATACTTTATGCAGCAGGACTTTGCAGGGCTGGGGGGATTTGCTGGACTTCTCACTAAAGCTAAGGTAGGACACCTAGCAGGCAGCAGTGTTGTAGAAATGCACCCTACAATAGAAAAGCTCTCAGACTTCAACAGTGGCTTGGAGAATGGGTCCAAGAAGCTTCACAGAAATGTCTCTGTCACCTGCAGGACTGAGTTTGAAATTGGTAGAACCTTAGGCTTTCTCAAAGACTAAAAAGTCTATCTGGGAGCAGTGGCTTCACAGAAATGCTCCTCCCAATATAAAAGCCCCTAAACTTGTTGCTCAACAAGAGACCTCATCAAGACCTGAGACTGCTGGGTGTGGTGGCTCATGCCTGTAATTCCAGCATGCAGGAAGCAGAGACAGGAGGATTGCTGAGTTTGAGGCTTGCCTGGGCTACATAGCAAGCTCAGGGCCAGCCTGAACTACAAAGTGAGACCCTGTCTCAAAATAAATGAATAAATAAATTTTTAAAATAAAATAAAAATAAAAAACATCAAAGACCTGAGACTGCAGCATGAAAGACAATAGATGAATGGGCTGATCTGTGTGGTAGTTGCTATATCTGATCTTAAGGAGACTAGGGGCTCCATTACTGATCTCACTACCTGCTGAGGCCATTGTAGAAGCAATCTTCTTAAATGCTGCCCTGGTGGCAGCACTCTGACTCTGCTTTATGTCACACTGTTAAATACTTGCAGTTTATTCAAGGATACAAAAGAGGCTGAGGATTCTGTGTTTTTTCAGCCACAAAACAGGCCAGTTAAATTGAGGCCTACAGAAAGAAGCATTTCATCCCTGCAAAGCACCCAAAGGACAGCTTGGATGGACAGAACCATGACTGCTGCTGCTGTTTCTCTGCTTATTTCTGAAGTCCATTTGACTATGGAATTCAGCCTTGGTTTCCACAGAGTCTTTCCAGCATTGTGTGCAGTAATACTTCCAGATGGAGAACCATTTTGTTTCTCACAAAGGCATACTGATATAAACAAATACACAGCAGAGACTGGATATAGAATACAAATAATTTATATTGTTGGCCAACTCCACATAAATGTAAATTATATGTAATAAGTATGTAGTAGTAAATTAATTACCTATAGATAGACTGCATAATGTCTTATGAAAGTAAAATTATAATACTAATAGAAGACTTATTATGATAGAGCTTCTATACTGATTATTGTGTTGAATCAATAAAATGACCCCAGGGTAGGCTGTTTCAGTCTTGGCATGATTATGGTTGAAATTTTGAGTCTGATTATTTTTTCTAGGCTGTGCTATATACAATGGGATATTTAGCAACATTCTTGGCCTCTACCAACTATATGCCAGTAATATTCTTACTCAAACTCAATTATGGCAACCAGAAAATAATCATGTTGCCAAATGTTCTTTAGACATCAAGATTATCTCCACTGGAACCCTGTCCTCTGGAAGGAATAGCTGCTCACTTTGTGTCATAGATAAGGAAACTAAAACTTAACAAGATTAAATATTTACCTCAGTTCAGGCAGCTGTTAAGGAAATGACTCAGGATGTCAATCTATGTGGTCGAGCCTGAGCTCCCAACCACTATTTTATATGACACAGTATGATAATGTCTTAATGTCTGTAGTCTCTCATATCATACCCTATGTCTCCAACTGCTAGTGGGCAGGTAGAAAATTCTGAGTTTCCATTGCCAGGATCACTGCAAGACAGATAATATCAGGCTCATTCATAGAGGTCAGGAACTGGGACATTCCCTATAAAGATGTTTCTATCTCAAGTGAAGTAAAGCCTAACTTTCTTGACAATTTCAGTGGTTTCATTGAAAGGAAGGTGGCCTTGCTGTCATTCTGTGATTAATAAAGTCACCAAATTAGCTTTGCCATTCTGTTTAATGATTAAGATCTTGCTTTCTAAGTCTTCAAATGCTTTCTATGCTACGGGTTCTGCAGAAATCAAGGAGTTGGTGTTTGCCATGTGTCTGGAGATTTTAAGCATTTTATTCATCTGAGGACCTTTCACTCATTTGCTAAGCAGAAAAAATATAAAAGTAGAAACTGAAGTATACTAATCAGGACTAATATGTAGAAAGGAATTTTGACTCTTTGAGGTGACAGCAAACACAACCCTCTCTTGACATTTAATTCAGGGCTTCTTGAACCTTATAGAACGGATTGTTGACTCCATGGTTCTATGCCTCTCAAAACAAGAAACTTTTGTTATCTTCCTTTTCCAAGTAATTGCAATAGTCCCATTGCATTTATGTTCCAAAAATATGCTATACCTAATTCTCATAATTATAGTTTGCTTATTAATGGCTTGTACATGTTATTTCTAATCTACTTTTCCCTGGTTTACCATTGCCAATTCAAGATTCATTCATAAATTCAATGTGTTACTTCATCAAGCTTATTTTTATCATAAACTGGCAAGCTGAGCCATTGTCACTGATAAGGAGGCAAGAGAATTATAAACATCCTATGGATCACAGATCCATGCCCCACTTTTACATTTAAAATTCCACTTACTCACATGTCAAGTGAAAATCTCAACTTTAAGGTTAAACAAATATGAAATCATCATGGTCAACCAAACCTTGACCAATGATTTTTGTTTGAAACATACTTTGAGTCATTAATAAATGTTTTTTAGCTCCTTCAGGTTAAGAATTTATGTAAATGGGCTGGGAATTTAGCTCATTGACACTACACCTGCCTGCCAAGCACAAGGTCCTGAGTTTGAACCCTGGTACTGCAAAAAAAAAAAAAAAAAAAAAAAAAAAAAAAAAAAAAAAAAAAAAAAAAAAAAAAAAAAAAAAAAAAAAAAAAAAAAAAAAAAAAAAAAAAAAAAAAGGAAAAAAAGAAAAGAAAGAAAAGAAAAAAGAAAGAAAAGAAAAGAGAATTTGGTGTAATCTGGAAGTATTTCACCCAGTATTATGAATATGTGGGTGATTAATAGAGAAGAATGTGGAAAGGAATAACAGAGATAAAACTCATTTTAACTTTTTTAGTTTATTTTTATATTTATTGGTACATTGCATCATGATCACACTCAATATTGGGAATTTGTACCAATATAAGATTCAATTTAAATGTCATTTTTTTCCCATTCTCCTACCCACCCCACAGCCCTCCACCTCCTAAATGCATAAACTTTGTTTGCCTTTTTTTATTGCCATCACATTTCCCATTTCTGGAAGAGATATCTTCTGATTTATGATTTTTCATCTTTTACATAGCAACTATGTTAGCTAGCTAGCTAACTTTTGGGGAGAGGTATTAAAGAATTGAAACTAGATTTGGAATAGAAAATTGTTCACCTATGTTTATAGTAGAATTATTCACAATCAGCATGAGATGAAAGCAACTTAAATGTTCATCAATAGATGGATAATAAACAAAATATGGTTCATACATATAGGCGAATATTACTAAGCTACAACGTGGATGAATCTTAGGAGCAGAATGCCAAGTCAAATAAGCCCAATCACACACAAAAAAATTGAGAAACATTTTTATATATATAATAACATTATACTATATATAACATTATATTTTGTAACATACACACACACACACACATATATCCCTTTGACCTTCAGTATCTCCATACTTTCTTGTACAAAGCTTGTGAGGCACAATGACATTCTTCTAATTCATCCTTTTATCTGCATATTGTCATGGTGGGCATGGACCTATGATAGTAATTAAGTGGCATGTTGAATGAGGCTTGATATATGTGTTTCCTCACAAGAGGCGTTGCTTGATAATTGTGGTTTAACTATTCAGTTGAGTGAGGTGGGCAACATGGCTAAAAAGAGAGATCACTAATGTTAGTTATGCACTGAATTCAGGTAAACACCAACTGGTTAGTAGACAATGAACAACGCATTACTAGCATGGTGAAGCTGGCTCTTTGTACACTGACTGAAACTTTCCTCCTCTTCCCCATTTCTGACAGTATGAAATATGGCCTTGTTTGCTTTACATCAGAAGTAAGTTCTGTTCAATAATTTAAATGGATATTTCTAAGGTATATTTAAACTTTGTAGTTCAAGCTGTTGAAAGATACAGCATTATGGGCTACCAAGTAAATATTGAAAGAAAAGATGTTATATATAATTTCTCATTTATTAACTAATATAACAAAATAAAAGGTGGAAGTTAGCAAATATCCCAGAAAATTATAATTTTCATCTCTGTAATAGCATGCCATACATCAAGGTATATTGTGGCTGTGACATTTAGAATTATGAGCACTGATATCTTTCATCTATTTGCAAGGAAATAAAAGGAGAACATTTCTAAAACTTCTATTATGTGATTCTCCGTTTTTCATTCTGAAAGGTAACTCAAGGCAAGCTCCTCTGTATTGAACCTCATAGTAAAAGTGCTCTCAAAATTATCTTCATGTAATCACATAGTTGTTTCCAGTTTAAGGCCTTAGGTTACTTGGTCAGGTTATTCTAGTTAATTTTATATATTCCCCTTCAAATTAGCTGTGAATCTAACAAAGCTGGGTGGATCTATTTATTTATTTATTTATTTATTTATTTATTTATTTATTTATTTATTTATTTATTTATTGAGACAGGTTTCTCTGTTGTAGTTCAGGCTGGCCCTGAGCTTACTATGTAACCCAGGCAAGCCTTAAACTCAGCAATCCTCCTGCCTCTGCCTTCCAAGTGCTGGGGTTACAGGCATGAGCCACCACGCCTGGCACTGTGGTATGTGGTTACCAGGGATTCAACTCAGGATCCTGCACTTGCAAGGTCAATAACCACTGAACTAAATACTCAGCCCTGGGGTGGATCGTGATGCCACCACTATATTGTCTTAAGCAAGTTGCTTAGCTTCTTTATGCTTATGTCAACCCACTCCCTAAAGGAGTCCTATGCATGTGACATGTTTAGTATGATCCTGGGAGATCTAATCACTAGATTTATAATAATAAGGGTAGCATTTATGTTACTGCCAAATAAAAGAAGAAGACAAGGTATTTTTTTTCAGATTCCTTTCAGTTTAAATGCCATGAATTTATGTTGCAGAGTAAATTCACTTAAAAGTTGAGAAAATTAAAATAAGACCATTTGTAGAGAGAAACTGGCCAATTATGTTAGCTTTAACTTAAAAAATTATTTACTGGGCCGGAGGGTTAGCTCAGTGGTTCCGGCACCTGCCTCGCAAGAGCAAGGTCCTGAGTTCGATCCCCGGTGACCACATATAATGCTGGGCGTGGAGACACGCCCACCAACAATCAATGTATACCACATTGCCGGATGTGGTGGCTCATGCCTGTCATCCCAGCACTCGGGAGGCAGGGACAGGAGGATTGCTGAGTTCACAGCGGCTTGCCTGGGTACCATAGTGAGCTCAGGGCCAGGCTGAACTACAAAGCGAGACCCTGTCTCAAAAAGAAAAAAAAAATATTTATTATTCACCTTTCGAGGTGCATTAAGGAAGCTATCAAATAATTATTTAAGGTAATTTCAAATGTTAACACTGAATACAGCATCACAAACATGTATTTCATTAAAATAAAATCTAGTGTTTATGAAAACTAGCTTTTAAGCAAGTAAGACAAGCTTAAAAAATTAGTCCTATTTCTAGTCATACTCATCATTAGGGATTTAGTTTGACATAATAATACTGGCATAAAATTGTATCCTCTTTCCTCACGTATCTCTAAAGTTTCTAGTCTTTATATTTAGAAGAACCCAGTTGGAAAATTGACTTAGAACATTTCAGTGAAAGGAGACTCATGAAACACATACAAGCAAATATAAGTGTCCTGTACATTTGCATAAATTCACATAATAATTTTGGATGCTCAGCTTCCCTGAAGAAAAGCCTTTAGTTTTCCTTGAACCATGGTCAGAACAACTTTCCTCTAGGCCTCCCCGATGTCTGCACCGTCTGGCTGAGCTTCTTACAACTTGCTTTAGGACTCTAACAAAGTCTTGGCAACTTGCTTTTGGAGTTTCTCAAAGCCACAGCAGTTCTTTCTCGCTTTTAATGAAATTCCTTTCTATTTCTCCAGGTATGAGTCCCCTTGGACTAGCAGGGCATATTTTCTCCTTCAGTTAGGACAGCTTATGACAAATAATGATGGGGAATCAATAGACAGGAGGGAAATATTGGGTGAGAGGCTGAATGAATCTCTGAGATAAATTATTGACCATAGGCATGGCCAGTTCGCCTTTCACTTATATGTTCGTATTCCATCTCACTAACAACCTGAAAGAAAATCAAATATTTTGTTTGGGGGCTTCACTAATATCAGCAACTTTTACTATCTTAATGGCATTTTTATTGATCTCAGCTTTAATGGGAGCTGTATATATTTGATGTTGGTCATTTAAAGTAGAGGTGAGTAATAGACTTCCCCACAGAGGATCATAAAGCAGCTCCTTGTCTGGCAAGCACGGGAAGCAAATAGAAGACAGCATTTAATCTACTGTTCTCTGCAGTTATCAGAGGCTGAGATGAAAAAAATTAAAATGTAAAGGTTGAAACTCCCCCACCCCCTGGCTGTGGCCCCTCCTGCTTCTTATCCCCCTTCACCGCTCCCCAAGCTGACTCCTGGGCACACTGGTCATCAGCAGACTAACAACAAAAGGCCATTGGCGCAATGACCTTGGCTGTGGCATCACGCACTGGAGGAAAGAAATGAAGCCATTAGACTGAGGCAGGAGAACAGGTCATAAATCAAGCCATTTCCAATAAGCTGCCGTAATGGCCATCCATCATTGCCAGCCCGGCACACAGCAGACCATGGAGACACTGGAGCTGCTAAAGCTGAGACATAAACAATAATAATCCGGGCTTGATGTTTCAGCCCTTCAGGAAATTTAGGAACATTTGCTTTTCTTTTGTTTGTCAGAGGTGATATTTAAACCATAAGATGTAATAAATAGAGGATAGGTGACACATTGGTACAGTTGCAAGCATTGCATTATGGGTGTGATTAAAGGGAAAATAAAAAGTTGGGTCCCAAACACAGCCACCATTTCTGGAATAAAAAGTCAGACCTTCCTCCTCCAATCAAAGCAACAAGCCAAACATCACAATTCTCATGAAATGATGGCCAAATGTTTTTGAAATAGGTTGATAGGTCCTGCTGCCTTGAGAATCATAGCAGTCTGTGCTGTTGCAGTAAAACAATGATATGGAATTACAGTTTTCTTGTAGAAGAAAGGAAATTGGACAAGTGTTTCAAATTTGCATTAGTAACCAGGTTACAAGTGGGTAATTAGCACCAGATAGGTAGAAGTTGTGCCTTCTAATTATGTTATATTGCTCACCTCCAGTGGACTAGCCAATAAGGCATATGATCCCATGGCAGATATTTCAGAACAATGTTAACATTTCAAGTGTACCTGAAATTGTTTACACTGGCTCTCAGGGATATCGTGTCAGGCAAAGAACTAGCTGCTCCTGTATGTCTGATTTTTTTTTCTCAAAGTCTTCAAAATTGTTTCCTCAGGTTTTTAGGATCTTATTTCAAATCTATGCCCATCAGTGATCACTATCTAATGTGTCTTACCAGATCTGTCATGTCTATTCCACAGTGCTTGCCCAGCTCTGTTTTGATTTGATTACACAAAATATCTGTGCATCTTTCTTACATTATGCTATTCTTTACTATAAATAATAATGCCAGTTTTCAAAAATATATTTCAGATAACAAAGAATGGCAAACGGGGTTCAATGACCTTAAAATTCACAGGATGACCCTTTTATATTATGATGCTATCTCAAACCACTCAGTAATGGAGTAGGGTGAACTTGTCTTGTGCCCAAAGCGATTAAACTATGCATAACTGAGAGACTTGTTGAGACAATCACAAAATGTCCCAAATAGGATTCCATGGCAATATATGAAGAAATTGCAACTTTCCTTTCAAATTGGTCATTGTATATTTAAACCTTTGTACATATGCATTTCTGATAATGTGTTTTTGCAATAGCTATAAGGCAAATATGAGAAGATTAACTGAAGTCTTATCAAATAGTCTAGCAATTGAGAAGAAAATGTATGATGTATGGAGATTGCAATGTTTCTGAACAGAAAGAAATCAGTTTTAGCCAGCTGAGATGATTCAGTTCTATTCACTTTCTTTTCATTCTAAGCTTCAGACCCATAAAAAAGGAAAACTTACCCATAGATGCCCACACTTTGGTAAGCAGTCAGTCTCCAAGTAGAAGGTTTTAATTATATTTTCAGAAGAGAGTAAGGTAAGGTGATGTGCTCTACGACAGATCAATGCAGGCAATAACCATTTTTCTTTCTGGGTGAAAAATATGGCTGCCAGTCGTGTGTTTGGAAACTGATTAAAATAGCTGAAGAAGCCGCAGGTGCTCAATCAGATATATTTAGAGACATGACATATTTTGACTTCGGGTAAGACTGGGGCATTTATCCAGAAGTCTATCTTTTCTGACAATTTTAAGAAAAGATTTTTAAATGCCTTTAGGTTTCGCTGGCACAGAGGCAGGAGCTATCCAACTATGTGGTGAATGAACTAAAATCAGTGTCTCCCCTTTTGAGTAGCATCTCAACAAATTCGTTCCTTCAAATAAATAGGGAAGTTTAATTGGGTTTGTCCCAGACTTTTTGAAGCAAGCTGGCATAAAAATTTAATGGTTTGTCTAAATATTCCTATAATTAAGCATTTGAATAAGTTTTAATATAAATGTAATAGATGTTTGCTCATGAGCTGCTATTTCAATAGTCATTTTAAATAAATATTTATAAGTTTATAAATAAAATATTAAATGCCTAAAATGACATTTTTAATGTGGTGCTAACCATCAGTGAAGTGCTGTATAGCATGAAAGTGTCTCAGAAAGTGTTTTGAAGGTTCTGGGTCCATGTCCACACCACCCCAGTGACCTTAGACATGGGTGGAACTGTGAGGTCTTCCTAGAGTTACCCTGGGACAGGAGGAGAGCTCCTTCAAACATTAGGGTTGTCTGAAATGCCAAACCATGGATAACTCAGCGATCTCTCTTTTTTTTTTCCCCACAGATTCTCCCAGAAAAATGGGAACATTGAGAGTTACTGCAGAGCTTTGGAAAAGTTCATCTTCTCTCTCAGGTACTTGCTCTTAGGTCCCACTCTCTCCTCGTCCCTCGCCCTCTGGTTGTGAGACCTTTTAAAGAAGGCAGGACACAGATCTGACTATCATGCAAGCTGTTTACAGACTGTGCAATATGTACTATGTCAGGGTCAAATTGGATTACGAAATGGAAGATAAGAAGACAAGAAAGAGAGACATAAACAGCCTCTGCTAAATATTACTCCAGATAAGAAAGAGAAAAAACAACCAAAGGACAGTCTGTTGAAGTTTCTTTCTAGAATGTCTGTTATTCACCTGCCTAGGAGCAAACTATACCTCTGTGGGCCCCAATATCTCCATCTGTGAACTGAAAAAATAAATGTATGCTATTTACATGGTTTTGGACACTAATGAGAGCAACAGTTTGTTTTTATTTATTCATTAATTGATCCAATTCATAAACCTCCACCATCTGCTACAAAAACACAATTAACTGTTATATCCCAGTCTGTAAGTATAATATTTTACAGAAACGCCAGAACAACGGCAGCACCAGGATATGTGAGCAAGGGGAAGGTGTTTTCCCTCTTGGCAGAGTATGTTACACCTGTATCCCGCATGCATGTTCAAACAAATTTGAATATTGTGACTCTTCTGTGTTCCACAAAGACATACACCTAGTGGGCAATTAAATTAGCTTCAGGGTACACCATCTGGTGGCTTGAATGAATTTTCTAGAATCTTTGAGCCTCAGTTTCCACATTTATAAAATTAAAAAGTTAGGACCCAGGATTTAGCTGAGTAGCACCATGCCTACCTTGTAAGCACAAGGGCCCAGGTTTGATCACTAGTTCCACAAAAAATTTAAAAAAAAATTAAAAAGCTAGATTCAAATCTGATGTTAATAAAGTTATTAATAGCCATTATTTATGTATGTATTATGTATTTATTTATTTATTTATTGAAACAGGGTCTCACTATGTAACCCAGGCTGGCCTCGAACTTCTGGTGTTCTTCCTACCTCAAGCTTATTCTATTTATTTGTATTTTACTGTTTAAAGCATTCCATCTTTATAACATTTTAACTTGAGTCTTTAAAATGGCATTTAGAATTGAAGGTCAATGTTGTTAATCATAATTTGACAAATGAAGATAATGAATCTCCAAAGAATAGGGTACTAATTTGCATCCATGCCCCTAGC
This sequence comes from Thryonomys swinderianus, assembly GCA_004025085.1. Lineage (NCBI taxonomy): Eukaryota > Metazoa > Chordata > Mammalia > Rodentia > Thryonomyidae > Thryonomys > Thryonomys swinderianus. Next base: position 12,450 of record PVIC010003784.1, on the reverse strand, counting down.
CAATGACAAGCCAAGGATCTAAAGCTACACATTGTTTATATTTTTAATTACATATTTGTATATACATTTTTGATGTTTCACAAATATACATTCCCATTGCTGGGAGTTGAATCCAGGGCATTTTTACTGAGCTACATCTCCAGTTTTATTTTTCATTTTTTTTATGTTTTAAGATACAGTCTCTCCAAGTTGCTAAATTCCCAGCCTGCGCTCAAATTTTTAATTCTTATGCCCTAGTTTCCATGATTGCTAGGATGACAGACTTTAGTACCATGCCTGACCTTTTCTTTTTACTTTTTAAAAAATATTTGGGTAAAGTTTTCTTTAAAATTACAAAATAAATTATGACTTCATGTTTCCTCGTGGATAGTTTCTGAATACATTTTCAGCTCAAAGCACTGATGTTTGCATATTTCTAATTTGCCCTTGGACTATTGCTTAAAAGCTCTGAAAAGTTCCTCTGTTTCTTGAGCTCAGTGAAAGTTTTGTGCGCCACTCTAACATGGCAGTGTTCATCATCAGGGCGCAGTTCAGTTGATGACATGTGTCTCCAAGAAGGACAATAAAGAAAGGTAGAATATGTCATGTTAATTCAACATCAGTGATGTTATAGTTGAGAACCTTGGCATTTGGATATGTGAAAATGTTTCTGGCTGCCACGAAACCGTATTATTTACAATTCATTACTTGTGAGTCGAGTCCCGGTATTCGATGTGCACTCTGCCAATTGCATTGTATCAAGTTTCATAAAAGAAGGCAGTAAACATCCGCATACCTGTTGCACAGTCCCCTAGAAACCAATCCTCAGTGCAGTGCTCTATGAAATTCTATTTTGATTAGGTTGTTACATCTGGGACAGAACTGCAAATAGTGTTTGGCGGAGGAAAAATGCGGGTCTGTATAATGCCAAGATTAAAGTCTGTCCAATAATACAAGCATGTCAACAGGGACAGGTCCTGTATTTATATCGAAAAGGCCACTGAATGAAGATTCATCACACAGGTTCAAGAAAGATAGTGTCAAATATATTGGGACCTTTCGTGTAGCACTATATGGACCACTGAGAAAACACCACATTTAATCTATTTCCTGTTTAAATGGAAATAGAACAAGTAACTACAATAAGAAATAACCCTATTTGGGTAGAAGACAGAGAAGATGATGCTGGGTAAAAATGACCTCATGCCGTAGATCCTCTACACTTCTAATTTTTTATGATACTGTGATGTGAGATTCTATTTAATGGGGTGACTTTTCTTGGTATTTCACTCTATGTGCCTTACGTAACTTTTTCACTAGTAAATTATGTAGTTTGAAGTGCCATGCAAAGAAGGTAAGAGATGAGGGAATTAAAGTAATAAGTCTTTGATTTAGCAGGTTTGAGTGGTGGACCACGCTCTGATTTCTAACTTACTTATTACTTACTTATTTGTTATCCTGCAGGCTAACTTTTCCATTAATTAGTTTCTTGCCTGAGCAGTACATGGTTTTCTGGGTAGGAGAGAAACAGAATATAAAGCTATGTGTAAAAGAACCACACACTAAAAAGAGACTCAATAAACTTGGTACCATGTATGAGGCTCTTTGTAACAGGTCAGATTATCCCAAAGATTTAAAGATCTAATAAGCATAATTGACAGATCCTGCATGGGACCACAGGTGGGAACAGCTGGTGGGTTCTTGCCAAGAGCAACACATTTAACCAGCTGCCAGTGGAGCTTGCCAGAGCAAGGTCACCACGGAGCAGCTGGTCTTCTGGGTATAAAGCTAAAAATCTGTCACTGGTACTTTCCAATTGTCACCTGCTAGCTAATTTTCCAGTAGGTCCTTATTTAACAAGGGAGAGGTAGGCAGAGACATTCACATACTATTCCAAGCATCACCATTTCCAGAACACATCAATGGTCAACAAGGGAGCTATTACTCAAATTGTGGCAATGCACTTGATTGAGATGCCCTGCTGACCACCAACATCAAGCTAGTTTTCTCAGCTGGGACTTCCTTTTCAAGGTGGTGCTGCCTAATTACTAGGAAAACTCCAGAGGTAAAGCTTTTCTTAAAAATATATACATCTAGAGACTCCAAAGTGATAATTTTGCCTTTGAGGACCATAATTGTAGCTCTTTGACAAGAGTTGGATTTTCTAGGTTTAAGTAATTAGAGTACATCTTTGTGTAGTGTGACATAAGTATAAGATCTAAATTAACTACAGAAAAGTAGAAATTACATGATGCAGCAGATTCGTTACACAATTAACATATCTTGAACATCACCTCTCCTTCTATTTAGGACTTTTCCCCCTATGATCCCATAAAATAATTGTATGAGTCCAATCTGACCCAACTGCTGATTGAAATAGAACACAAATTTGTGTGCTGTAACTGATGTTTTACTTTCTATTAAAATAAAGTATACATCGCAAAGCAAGACATATAATGAATCCCTTGGCTCTTTTTTACCTAGTGAGAGTTTCCTTTCACTTCATAGAAATTCACATAAACCATTCTAATCCGATTTCTGTTATAATCGTGTACATTGATATAACATAATATAATATAAAAACCAAGAATTGGCAATCTCTCCATACCAATTGCGTTTAAAATATAACCTTTATTTCCTTTGACTTGTGAGAATAATTCTTAGACTCTGTAAAGCAGATATACCCCAAGTTTACACAAGACTGATAACAATACAAACAAACTGCTGTGTCCACCTTTAAGTTTCTCACCTCTAGTTTTATTTCTTCCTCTTCTGTTTTCTCTTCTTGGAATGTAACATGTGTTTTCCTTACATTACACTTGATCTTAGCCAAAAGGCCGAGAAGCGATTCCTTACATTAGACATGACTAACTGGAAAACATCATTAGTTGACATCTATCTATACATTAATGTTACATGTAGTATTCAAACACTGCATCAAATATTGTCAATTTAATACATATTTCCTTTCCATCCTTTCCTAATAAAAATCTTTTAATTTGTACTACAATGGACAAGCTAACAACTCTATTTCTCAGACTCTGGTAAAACTTGGTGTGATTAAATTCAGCAAATGAAATATGAATGGAAATGGCACAAACATTGTCTAGGTCATGCCATTTAAAGAGGAAATTGCCTATTTTCTACTTCTTTCCCTCCTTTTTCATAGGCTAGCACACAACCGTAATGCCTATGATTGCTAGAAAATAGCAAACAAAGAAAGAAGGAATTTGAAACCTTGCTGACCTCTTGCAATAGGGCTGTCTACCGGCTCCAGACTGCCTGCCTATTTCGGACAAAGAAATAAATACACTGCTGTCTTGTTTGAGTCACTCTTTTTTTTTCAGTTTCTTTATTACAACAGCTTAGCTTTAGGCCCTAATTAATACTTATTTTTTTTCTTTTTAGTCTTCATATCTTTGTTTCTGACTTTCTGGAGTGTTCTTAACCACCTAATGAATGTCTACTCCCATTTTTAGAGACAGATTGTATGACCTCCCTTTGACTAGTCTGTAGATACTTCTGCTGTGTATGCAGAGTTTTATACAACTTCATCTAGTGTCATTACAGTGAACTGTGGAGAGTTTGATGGGTTTTACATCTTTGGAGTTCGCTTCTGAGTTTGCCAAGATGAAGAAAACTCCTAACTATACCCAAATCTGTCACATGAATTGATATTTGCAAAAATAGCTGACATAATGATAATATATTATTCATAACAATACTATTATTCATAATAAATATTATCATTCATAATAATAATGAAAACAGAGACAGAAAGAGGCTTTTCTAGTCATTTTTGTTTACAAAGCTCCAAGATTTTATAAACTGCTTTTAAAGAACTCTTAGATTCAATGCACTAGTTAGCATTTATAATTGTGTAGTAAAATTCCATACCATTTTAGCTTAATATGTAAATAGAAGCAGCTGAGTTAGATTAGAAGCTAGCAACTGTCAGCTCTAGATGAGTTCTGGTCATTCTTCACCACACCCTGTTCCTGGTGGAGACTGGTAGTATGTAAATGTTCCCCTTTGAATGCCATTTCTAAGAAGTCCAGGTCAGTGGTCATAGGTTTATGGGTCTTCTTTTGCATTTTGAAGACCTACAGTCTTGCGAGGCTTTTAGCTTCTCCCATGATGGTACCTCTTGAAATGCCAGTGGTGTTGTAATTTCATAGAAATAGTAAAGATATAGGGATAGCTATGAAGTAGATTGCTTTGAATAGAAGCTGGTTACAATCTGTACAGTAACTTCCTAGTGGTCTGGCCATAGGGCTGGACCAATTCTGGCCTCAAGGTTCTTGCTTATTTCTGTACTCTTGATGCTTTTCTCTTGTGTGTCACAGGTGTTCAAAGAGTTATGCAAAATCTGAGAGGGCTTTTCAGGGCTGGAATTTGACGTGGACTAAAGTTAGAGGTGAGGTGTCAAGGTGACCTCAAGGTGACATAGTTTGTTAATATGCTGAATGATGGCAGAAAAAAAATACGAAGCAGACAATGTCAGGTTTCAAGTGAATCATTCATGAGATGGCCACTCCCACCTGAACAGACTGTGACTGGGAGGGAACACACACATACAGTGGTGATAGTGTTGCAGAAGTCCTAATTGGTGTTAAGCAATGATCTTACAACTTCTAGGCAAACTCATGTTCTGGAAGCAAATATTAAAGATGACTCTTGAAATTTAAGGCACACAAAAACTCTAAAGAATACGTTGAGACTTGAATAAACTGCAATGGGCCGCTGAGATGATTTCAGTGGTGCACAAGCCTCACCTTCTGGGATGCAGAATCCTTCAGATGGAGTGAGTTTTCCTTCAGTGGAGGTTTTGGGACACTTCAGATTCAACAGAAAGTTGCTATCTGTCTGTTTCTCATTGATTCACATATTCCTGGTTGTAGAGTAAGGTTTGTATTATTTAATGAGTTAGTCTTTGCAAGCCTTAATCAGTGGAAATTCCACTGATTATCTGTCAATAACAAATCTATCATGGATTTTATAGAACCCAGTTCTTTGGGAAATAGGTACAAAGCTGAGTTATCCCTGGTAAATCCTCTGTGTAAATAAGAACTGATGGTAGAATTTGAGATCTCCATGATGTAAGATAAGGTTAGAGAACATTTGAGACTTTCAGGAGCTAGTATTTTTGACCCATAGCAGCAAATTAGATATACTCCTCAGATGACTGGTAATTGCTGCAGAGAAGCAGTAAGCCTAGTGTACTCCAAGAATCTTTGTGTACTTTTAACCTTACTAAGGGATTTTTATTCAAGTCTCTGGATTCTGTGTCTGTGCCTAGAGATTATAGTTATCTGAATCCTCAATAGTCCTTTACTGGAGTTTTAAACTCGTCTCTTTTTGACCCATTCAGTCCCGGACTCCATGAACTATTCATGAAGGCAGTTCCTAGGTTATCAAGTAGATTAAGGAGCCATAAAATATGATAGATCTTTCATATTAGGAGGTCTTCCTTGATCCTGTTTACTAGTCAACAGAGGGCAACAGAGAATTTTATTACTCAAATAATAATTTCCCATTGCCTGGGACATATCTTAAAAGATAAGCTTCCATTTTCCTTCCTGCTTTGACCAGAGCGAGCTCATATTTAGCTTGACTGTTCAGCTTCATGGAAAAAAGATGCTCTCTGAACTTGTTCCAAAAGCCTGGATTTCATCGGGGCTAGTCATTTTGAATAGAAAGTCATTTTGAATAGCAAGTGTGCTGGGGCCAAGGAAGAGCTTTCTGTTCTGCAGGAAGAGTGCAACAAGGGTGCTACGGAGCCTGAAGACCTCTGGGAAAATGTTTTTGGCTTCAGACTCAGTCAGCTTTTCTACTTGGCAAGGGAAGAAAAACCCCCAGAAATCAGACCCACAGTTCTATGGAAACTTTTCCATCCACCAGGGTGTTATGTTCAGTGCTTTGTATTTGTTACTTTACAAAATTCTCACCAATTTTACAAAGTGGTGACTGTTACCAACCCCATTTTTTTGGCAAGAGAACTAAAGGACAGGACAACACCTCACTTGCCCAGGAATATATAAATGAGAAGGATGAGATTTAAGTGTAGAAAGTTTGCTCGTCAGAGCAGACAAATACATGTGAATGTATGCTCTGCAGCTGCCTAAGTTTTTAATAGTAAGTCAAATTGTATCACTTCCCTTTCTTTAAAACCTTCATGACTGACTGATTCATCTGCTCGTCCCCAAAATTTCCATCAACCCTTGTGAAATGAACAGGCTCTGGAGTTAGACAAAGCTCCACATTGTAAGAGGGAAATATATAAACATTACAAACTTGGGTGCAACTGTTAAGTTTCTCTAAATCTCCATTTCCTGTTCTGTAAGATAGGCCAGCTAAAAAAACTTTGTACATCGAGTTGTTGAGAAGGGTAAATGTTGTTGAACATGAAAGACACTTAGTTCAATGCCAAGCGGAGAGTAAACACTGGATAAGTGATAGCTGTAATCAATGTTATAATCACCATCCGATTCATCTCGCTGTTGGTTAATTGCTGACCCACGTGTTTGTCTTCTTCTCTCGATGTACATTTCTTGAGGATACTGTCTGTGTAATTGGATTTTATATCCCTAGCACCTGGCACTGTGCCTACCACATAACAGGTGCTCAATAAACACTTATTGGATGAATTATAACTCAATTATCTGCCATCTGGTTTGTCCGAAGCCACATATATTAGCAGGATCAAGTCTACTGCTCTATCATTCCATCACCCCATCTGCTTTCATATTTAGGGAAAGAAAAGTTTATCTTGCATGTCTTTCTATAATCAGTTTACACAGAACACACTTCTCTGCTTTCACTGGTTCCCAAGGGTCCCAAGGAAGTAACTTCAGGTTTTAGAGAATTTGATTCTAACCCTAAATTTGATTGCTGAGAATCCTAGAAAGGCAGGACTCTTGCCTTCCTTTGAAGTGGCACTGCTGCTTACTAGCTTCAAAGCACATGTACATAAGAAACCACAGCTCTCTTCTTTGCCCTGTCCCCAAAATGAGCACTTTCCATCTTTTTTTTTTGCCCACAGTATTGCTAAATAGTCTCTGTGTTAGTTATTTTTCTCTTCTTGTTGACATAAAATATTAAATATAAAATATAAAATTAAATTTAAATTAAATATTAAATATTAAATGGGAAGAATATTTGATTTACAGTTGGTAGATAGTCCATAATTGGCTGGGTCCAAAGCAGGGTGGCAGAGGGCTAACAGTTCATTGGGATGGAAGGCAGCAAAGGCAGGGCTGGAGATTTAGCTCAGTGATTCTGCTGCCTGCCTAGCAAGCACAAGGTCCCTGGTTTGATCCCTGGTTTCCATATACAACAATACTGGTTGTGGTGACTCATGCCCACCAGCAATCAGTACCACATACCACAATGCCTAGTGTGGTGGCTCATGCCTGTAATCCCAGCACTCGGGAGGCAGAGGCAGGAGGATTGCTTGCCTAGGCTGCATAGTGAGCTCAAGGCCAGCCTGAACTACAAAGCAAGATCCTGTCTCAAAAAAATAAAAATAAAAAAGCAAAGGCAAAAAGAGCTTTTAACAGTGTCTTTCTGCCCCTTTTAATGTACTCATACTACCGGGATTAGGGTGGTACCAAACCACTCAAACCTGTCATGTTTAGTGGTTTAGTAATCACACACCCTTAATCCTGGTATCATACATTCTAGGTTCAACCAACTCCAAAATAGCCTCACCTCATTTGCATGAGACTTTGGGGGTATCTAAACATAAGCCATAATAGACTATTATAGGAAATGTACTTTTATTCATATATAAGGGTTTATTTTATGGCATGTGGAATAACAGCAGTTACAAGTATTCCTAAATTTAATCCTTAATTTCCCATTTCTCCTAGGAACCAGCTATCTAACAAATTGCAATTTTTCTGAAATTGCTCTCCTTCCTATCCAGTTCTTCCTACCTCTTCAGAACCAGTCTTCCTCTTTTTATTGTGCTTCCTTGAAAACTTCTGGAATTCCTATTTGCACATGAAAATCCAAAGAACCATACCCACACTTTCATAATAATAAAGCAATCTGCATGCGAAATCTCACCTTTAGTAATACAAACAATGAAAAAGAATATTTGGACTTACATTTTTTTCTTCTTTAAGGGTTTTAGGTATATTGGAACAAATTTAAATAATCTTCATAAGTGGAAAGGGAAGTAGAAAATGTATTTTATCTTTAGCAGAACAAGTTTCATGGGTCAGACAGTTTGTTTCCTCTCTTTTCCTTCCTTTTTTTTCTTTTGCTTTCCCTTTGTTCGTGAAAGAATGTTAGTCAGTGTGAAAAGGAAAGAGAAGGGTCCAGGATCATGACTCTGAGTCAGGAAGGAGTCCGGGCACAGACTGTGGAAGCAGTCATGGGCAAGGTCATTGCTCGTTCTCCCTGCCTGTTTTTTGAGTTTTTAATCGTACAGTAAGTAGTTCCAGAAATCTGTTTCACTGTGTGTGGACAGTGAGGTGGCATAGAGCAAAAGGATTGGGTGTATATATACACAAGAAGTGGCACTCATCTGAGCAAGCCTGAATACTTGGGTAAGAATGAGAAGAAAAATTCATCGAGAAAAATTGGGCTGACGTTTTATGTCTTATTAAATACTGTATGTGTTCCTGGCCATTCTCAATGTTCTGTATTTTAATTCATAATCTTGTCATGGCAACTAGGTTACAGAATCTAGAGACAGCAAGGTAATGGCCTGACTCCTTTACAGAGCCCTTCCTTTCCCTCAGCATGTGTGGATAGATACTTAGATACTAAGTTGTCTAAGAATCCACATGAAGCTGTTGCTGTTTCCAAAGTCTGTAGAGAACAATCTCCTACCTGAGGGATACTGAGCTGCCACACAGACTCTGAATCTTTGGCTCCCACTAGAGTTGCCCCCCCATTGCTTTCTAGGACATTATTTCTCTTTTCTTTAAGTCTTCAACATTCCTTTCTATTTCGATGGTGGGGGCAGGTACAGTTATGTATCATCTAATAACTTGATCTGTTCTAAAACTCACATTTTAAGTGATTTCATTATGTGTGAATGTCATGGACAGACCTTACAAAAACCTACAAAGGAAGCCCTATGTCTAGCCTCTATGTGTGCCTGCATGTTCCTATGTGTGTACACACATGTAATAGCTTTTGCTGCCAGGAACATGCTAAACTACATGAGATTAAATCAATTACAGGAGAAAATGAAGCAATCCAAGAATGGTAAGCATGAGATGTATGAATCTCCTTCCAATGGTAACATTTTGTCTTTTAATAAACTTTCCTTAACGAATTGAATATGGTCTGAAACAATGATAGATGTATGATATAATAAATACATATATCAATAGCAGACATTTATTATCAAATATGTCAATATACTATAATTCTGTATAGCTGGCAACATGGTGGTCACAGTGGCCTCTTTTTACTTGCCTCACCACAAACACATGAGCAATAGGTTTCGCTATGGTGATACCACAACCACAGTGGCACTAGGTGATAAGAATTTGTCACTGGCTTCATAATTTTATGTCACCATTGTTGTATAGGGTTTGTCACTGATTGAAATATTGTTATGTGGTACATGACTATCTTCAGATTTTTTAGTGGAATATTTCCAATACAATCCATACATTCCACCCTGACAAATGATTGTATGTTAGGAGAATCTCTACATAGTCTTCTAAGTGAGGACTAACCAAATCCCTGCCTTGGTTTCTCTAAGTACAGTGTATGGTATACCTCCAAAGTGCAGAGCAAAGATGAAGGAAAGCCCAGATTTCCATGTGGGAAAAGCCAGAATGGTCTTTTGTAGGTCATTTGTTGGAATTCTGAGCACTTTAAGGCAACTGTGTAAGCAAACCAATTGCTCTTGGTACTACTCTTAGACCTTCCATTAAAAAAAAATCCAAAATGGCTTCAACATAGAAAAGGAGGGTAAATGCCCAAGATTTCATTTTTAGTTGCTATGTAATTGAACTTGCTGCAAAAAAGAAAACTCACGGGGCCCCCACATTTGGATAAAGACAAATGTATTAAGACTCTCCATGACTGAAGATGAGATGCAGGAAGCTAGAGGGTGAGCACAACTGAGCTGAGTTTTGAGAGGGGTGTCTACCTCTGGAGCCAGTATTCTAGAGTACAGCTCTGTATGGTAGATCAAGTGCAGCACAAACTCAGTAATCTGAGCATCCTTTATTTGCACAGAGTCATTATTCAAATGACTCCCTAAAGCCATTTTCCTTTAACTTTTATGCCCTGACATGCTGATACTGAAAATTTCTATTATTGTTACATTTCTTTTTTTTTTTTTTAAATCTTCAAACTGCATTAAGCAAACCTACTACATGCCTGGACACTACTGAGCCTTGGTTTATTTGGATTATTGAGAATCCTCTGTAGTTTTACATCTAATACTAGATCGTAGGCCTATTCACAGGCTCTCCACCACATAGAAAATACAGGGAAAATAACAATTGGGATTAACAATCATGACTAGTTGTACAATTATGGAGTGAGTCTCCAGCCCTGTAGCCTTGTGCATGATTAGAGTCAATAAATGAGCTTTCCATTTGTTGAGCTACTATATATGATCAATTTCATGGGACAAAATATTATATAGAGGTTAATGCTAATGTTTGTGTCAATCTCAGCTATACCACCTGATTGGGATTCTCGAGTGAGTAAGAAACACAATTTTCCCAAACTTTACATTCTCCCTATGTGAAACGGAAGTAATAATTCCACTAATATTACTGAGATGGATTGAATGACATGGAATATACATACATGATTAACATAGCACAGGCAACCTAGAATGTATTTAATAAATATTAGCTATTATGATTAAATTCAAAGAAAATTTCAGCATGGAAGATTGTTACTACCATCAAATCATTAACAACTTTTTGAAAAGTTACTGTGTCACACAAAACAAGAAATACACACACACACACACACATATGCACATACTTACACACCTGATCAATGGGCTATGGGATGCCCAAAATATAATTATATAATAATATAATATTATCTCAATTGACTCCTCATGTGTTATTATCTACTCTGCTCCTTGTGTTGATTTAAGTGAATACATAGTGGTAAGAGTTGGAGCATGCTTCAGCAAAGCTGTGTCATGAGACCCCACAGATGTTTTAGGATCTTGACTCCTGTTGGTTTCATCTCAAATAAGCTTTCCCCATGTGGCTCAAAGATGAGCCCATAGTATCTGCATAGATCATGACTACATCAGCACAAGGAGACTGACAGGCTAGACTTAAGACAGTGTAGCTATTGCCTTGGGTTGAGATTTATGGTCAATCTTACTCAAGCCAAGAAGATTGACCAGGGAATCTTGTGGGGGAGGGTGAAAATGAAGACAGTTTCCAATGAAACAGACAAACAATACATAGTCACTATGTTTTTATGTTAGGAAGCTTTTTTTGCTACTGGGACAAAACACCTGACCTCTGTAATTTAAAGGAGGGGTTTCTTTTGGTTTACAATTTCAGTTGATTCATCCATGGTCATCTGTAATCAGTGTGGAAATAGGATGGCACTGCAGCCCAACAGGGAAAAGGTTCTGAGCTGCCCTACCAGGAAGCAGAAGGAGAAAGAAGGCACTGGTAGAAGAATGCATCCTCCAGTAATTCACCTCTAACAAGGTCCTCCGAGCTAACAGCATATTTAGTATTTCACCAGTGTGTGGATTCACTGATGAGTATAATAGTCCCATGATCCAGCCACCTTCCACACACAAGGGACTTTGAGGTGACGTTTTAGTTCTAAACCATAAGTTTCCCGACCCTCACTCTTTTTTAATCCATCATGATTCAATATCAAGCACCAAGAACAGAGCTCATAAGAATGTCAAAGACAGAAGTTCTTAGCTCAGTGAACACAAGTGGTACCCATTTTCCAGAAAGTGACTTTAAATTGTTTTTAAATTGACTCATAATAAATGTATAGTCTGTTATTTTCAGATGTGCATACATCATGTAATAATCAAATTGTTATACTTAGTTTATCCATCATCTCAAACATTTATTATATATTTGTGGTAAGAATATTCAAAACACCCTCTTGGAAATATGTAATTAAACATTGTTAACTACAATCATCACTCTGTACAATAGTTATTGTACAGAAGTTATTTTTCCTATGTGGTGACATTTGTGCCCATGAATCAACCCTTCCCTCTCTAATTTGCTTTTCCTATCCTCACCAATGTTCTCTACTTTCATGATAGCTTTTTTAGATGTAATATATGAATTTAATTATCCAGTATTATCTTTCTGTGACATGGTTATTTCACTGGACATTGTATCATCTAATGTCACAATACTAGGTTAAAAATGCAAATGTTTTATTCAATACAGTATTATTAAGACATGAGCTAAGAGAGCAAATGAAAACAGTCATTTATGATCATGATACAGTGTACTTACCAGTGTTATTTCTTTTTTT
>PVIC010003783.1:0-66701 GCA_004025085.1 Thryonomys swinderianus | reverse complement strand
AGAAGCAGGAAATTAGCACAGCTTATAGGCTTCTCTTGTATTCATTTAATAAAACATTGTATCTCAAAGGGCTTTGGGAAAAGCCTGCTAATAAAGTAATATGAAAATCATTATAAATTTTTCAAAGCAAGTGGCATCATGTGATTTACATGACATGGCATGGAATGATTTGATAGATTTGAGAATTTTCACCTTTCTCTGAAAGTTGCTAAATATGTCTTCTATTCGCACAAAGACTTTCTTTTATATAGTGTAACCAAAGCTGTTATTTGCGAGCTTGCTACATTTGGCAAAAAAGTGCCTGCTTTGTTTTAGCACTTTCAAATATAAAAGAAAATATAAATACTTAAAGGAAAGAACACGCCCAAAGCATGATAAGTCACACAGTAGATAATTCTAATACTGTGTCATGTAGTACATGCTGACAACTCAAGCAGTAACAACAGAGAGGTTACATAATTCATAACAAATCCAGCTATATAGGCTCAGTATCTTTAATTTAGCCTTAGAAGATAGTACAGGAATATTATTCAGGAATATTATTCACAAAGATTTAGAGCATATATTTGCCTAAGTGATTTTCAAATCAACCCTTTGCTTTTCAATGCTCATCTTGCAATAAAAAACATAGGCAGACAATTAAAAGGGAAACAACTAGGAAGCAAAAGCAACCACCACCACCACAAAACTACCTGTAATGTGATATTCACTTGTCTGTTGTTATGAATTAGCATTTATTTTCATAAAAGTCATGAAATTATAATAGGTTTATTTGGAGAATTTAACACTTTTCAATTCTACATAACAATTATGAAAATACCTAAATTGCCAGTGCTGACAATAGACAGTTCTTAACGCTGCTATTTTTGCTTTACAAAAAAATTCATTTTTGAGCTCTTTTGATCATTGTATTTCTATACTGTTTGATACTCTAGAGTTTTTTTTTATTGCTCAGAACTTCATTATAATTAAACCAGTTTCTGGGTTAGACAGTTATTCTTAAAGGAGCATGACTGAATGTATGTATAATATTCTCAACTAATTTCCCATTCAAGACCAATAGCATAATTATATTCAGAAGGCCTGAAGTCTGCAGCAAAATCTTTTGATTCTCACTTTTGTTGCTGAGTTTCCCTAAGTAGATGGAATATTTACTTTACATGTTAATATTATTTACTTTACATATTAATAACCACTTAGGATGTCAGCATTATATTAGGCCTTGATTTCATAGTAGTGCCACTAATACAATTTTGTCCGCTATTTGTTGTGGGGTCCTGGCTTGGATGTTATAAGATATTGAGCAGTACCTCAACCTCCACCTATTACTGGACAGCATTCACAGATGCATAGTTTGACAATCAACAATTTTTTTTTTTTTTTGAGACAGGGTCTCACTTTGTAGTTCAGGCTGGCCCTGAGCTCACTATGTAGTCCAGGCAAGCCTCGAACTCAGCAATCCTCCTGTCTCTGCCTCCTGAGTGCTGGGATTACAGGTGTGAGCCACCACACCTGGCACTGTGGTATGTGGTATTGATTGCTGGTGGGTGTGAGTCACCATGCCTAGCATTGTTGTGTGTGGTTAGCCGGGATTGAACCCAGGACCTTGCGCTTGCGAGGCAGACACTGGAACCACTGAGCTAAATCTCCGGCCCAATCAACAATTATTTTTTTGCTTTGGGCATTAGAATTTACAAATAAAGAGCTGAGGATATAGCTCTATGGTAGAGGCTGTACTTACCCTGCATGAGGCTCTGAGTTCAAGCTCAGCACCAAATCAGTGAATTAACTAATTACGAAGTAGGAGAAGTGAGCAATATCTTTCACATAGCATTAATTACACTTCTAATATGCATAGAATTATTGTGATGTTATATTTCTTATTTTTCCAGTGCTATGTAACACACTTGTAAGACGAATGCACAAGGGTGCTGCTACACTGCACTGTGTAACCACCGTGGGGAAAACAGACACAAGAATTTGTCACTGAGTGGGCCAGACTGTAGAAAAATCTCCATCTCTTACACATAAGAATACAGAAATTGGGAGCTTTTCAAATAAAAAAGAATAGGCTTTGTGTAACCCAAAGCGATTTTCAATGAAACAGAACATTTACATTTGTCCTTGCTATTTTCCCGGGGTGTGCCGTGACAGACTCTTCACCTGGGGTGAACCTCCCACCGACACCTCATCACACCGCCCGCCCGTTGTCATTTTTGATGTGGCCTCGCAGAGTCCTGCTCAGAGCTGACTTAGCTCTGGGCTGCTCCTTACAGAAAAAGTTAACAAGCACAGGCATTGAGGAAATGGCTCTCCTGCCGGGATTCTGACCTGAGGCCACCGATTCAGTAGAGAGTTTATAGCTTCATAGCATGTTTTTAATTTAGTCACCTCAAAGATTTGTATTTCTCAGACTTGCAAACTGCCCACCCCCCCCCCGCCCATCCCTTGAGGGTTCCCTACCCCCATTCCAACCCCAGAGGAAGTTTCTCTTGTAAAGAACAGAGAGTCCAGTTAGGTAACTAATGAGCTACAAGCTCTCTGCTTGATACACAGCTTTTTCCTCCTTCAAAGTCAGCTCATAGGGGTGCTTTGTGTTTGTGCACTGCCAAAGTCACCACAAATCACTCCCTGCTCTGCCACCTCTGCCGAATTATTTTCTATTTATCAGACCGGATCACTCTGAGTAGCTTTTTATCTGGATGTTGACAATTGAAACTTTAGATACAACTGAAAAAGAAAAGAACTATCTATTAAATTAATTTATTACACAGAAATTGCACATGCTGATTCTTAACATGGGGGACTTTGTTCAGTCTAATGTGGGTTCTCTTGTTGATGTTTTTTGGCTGGGTAAATCACTATTATGGAGTTCTTCCAGGGCACTGTGGAAAGTCTTTCCTCTACCATTTACCCATCACATGCTGGTAATAGAACCCTCTGATTCCTAGTTGTGACAATCAAGATGTCTCCAGATGCGACCAGCATTCCTGGGGGATAAAACTACCCCAACACAGAACTACTGGTTTGCTATAGCACAGAATAAGTATTTGTCATTTGCTTGTGTAGTGAGACCTCATGAATATCATGCATTAACTGTAAGTAATAATGCTAAGTGTAAAATCTTTTTCCAAAAAGGAAAACTTTGAGGGAGTCCACTTTTTAAATTTTACCTAACATATTGATACATACAAGATAGAGAAAAATCTATTTAATCGGAAGCCAGTTTTTCAATTTCTTTGAGTGGTTTACACAATAAATATATTTATTTCATAGCCAAGAAAATAGGAAAGTTCCCTTTGGTTTGACATGGCTCTGCCAGTTTCTTGTTATCTGATCTGACCTAGGATACTTACGTTGCTACATGTTCTGAGGAGAGCTGAGCTGTGAAACAAAGGGAACCAACTGACTTGAGATTTTTCAATAAAAATTTTTTTCAGGGTGACAACTAACAAATGGATTACTCAAAATTAAATCAATCAGTGTGATCTTTAAATTACTAATACTGTGTCTAAGGTGCACTTTTTTTTTTTTTTTTTTGAGACAGGGTCTCACTTTTTTTGTAGTTCAGAGTGGCCCTGAACTCACTATGTAGCCCAGGCAACCCTCAAACTCAGCAATCCTCAGGCCTCTGCCTCCTGAGTGCTGGGATTACAGGCATGAGTCACCACGCCTGGCATTGTGGTGTGCGGTACTGATTGCTAGTGGACATGAGTAACCACACCTGGTATTGCTGTATGTTGTGGTTGGTTATCTGGGATCAAACCAGGGCCCTTGCACTTGCTAGGCAACCACTGAGCTAAATCTCTGGCTCTGTTGTTAATATTTTTGACAAAATGCACTTGACTTTTTAAAAAGAGTATGACTTTCAATATAACAGTAATTTCTAACTTAATTCAAGCTTTTAAAAAAAAAGCTACGTGCCAGGTGTGGTGGCTCACTCCTGTAATCCCAGCACTCAGGAGGCAGAGACAGGAGGATTGCTGAGTTCGAAGCTTGCCTGGGCTACATAGTGAGCTCAGAGCCAGCCTGAACTACAAAGTGAGACCCTGTCTCAAAAAAAAAAAAAAAAAAAGCTTACGCTTTGAATTTTATGAGCATTACCTTTGACACATAAACTTTAAGTAAGGATCCTTTACTATAATTAATTGATAAAACTTTGGTGGGGAGAACTGAGATTGATATCTAGCAAATGAAATAATTTCAAAACTAGAAAAATAAAAAACAAAACAAATCATGGCATCTAGAAATGCAATAATTTACCTTTAATAACGTCACAGTTTAGAAGATCCTTTTATTATATGCTAAAGATTACAATAAGCCAATATGTTGTAGTTAATGTTGATACTATTTGAAAGAGGAGCAGGTTGAACTTCATTATGCAGTAGGTGAAATAAAGTAAGATGAGGGCCTCAGAAATTTTGGAGAGATTTTTCTAGAAAGCATCAGAAAAACACTGAGCTCAGGAAAATTTCTCCTGCTGTGCAGAGTTGGAGAAGGAAACCAGTCTTGCTTGTAAGTATTTTGTGTTGGTAGCTACAACTGGAGGGCTGATACTGCCTGGATCTGAGAGTGCCAGACATTACAGTTCAGGGTTAATAAACAATATATATACTTTAAATGATTGACTTTGTACAAGTGTAGAGACAAAGGGTTACTTCCATTTAGTGAGTCACTTCTGAGAAAACCACCATTCAAATGAACTATTTTAGTTTTCATGAGTTATAAATAAGATTTAGATGTAAAAGTTGAACAGAGAAATATCAAAAGAAAAGTACCATGCAAGGCCAAGAATATGAACATTCCATTAATGCTTTTGATTAAATTCTTATTAACACTCTATTGAGAGCAACAAGAAAACATTGTTGCTAACATTTTTATGTTACCTCTAGAGAGTAGACATGAGTTTTGCTTAGGTAAACTTAAGTTACCCATGCGCACTTACATATTAAGAGTTTCTTTTATCCTGAGTAGTTGTTTTAGTAATGTTACCCAGTCAAAATTTAAAATAGACTTCTAGTCTCACTATGTGTTTGTGTTTGTGCATGTATGTGTTTGTATGCATTGGGATTTGAACTGAGGACCTCTCTGAATTACATCCCTAGTCCTTTCTTAGTTTTTATTTGCACTATGTTCTTGCTAAATTGCAAAATTGTCCAGTTTAGGCATGAATTTGCAATCCTCCTGCCTCAGCCTCCCAGTGTGCTGGGATTACAGGCATGTCTCACCACAACCAATTTTTTAAGTGTCAATTTAAAAGGGCAAAATTGCAGATCCAACTAATAATTCTAGACAAAATTTTGATGCTTAATGTGGAAAGATCCTGTAAAGTTCCAGAATTGAAAATAATCTAATAGTGAAAGTGTTTTCTACTTCCATATGTATTGTTTCCCTGTTAACATGGATTTAGTAGTCAATTCTAGTTTATCTCCTGAGTAAATATTCACATTACTCATATTATCAAAGAAGCATTCAAGATGTAATTTCGATGAAAGGGAAGAACTTGTTTGGAGCTCCTACTGTAAATCTTTTGGAAACTATTTGTTATTGTCTGGACATGATCTGTCCCTTCAAAGGCTCCTGTACTGAGGTGAGGCTTTTGGAAAGTGACTGGATCATGAGGGTTCTAACTTTATCAGTGCATTAACTCATTAGTGGTTCATAATTTGATGACATTATGGTGAGATGATTGGCATCTGAGACCAGAGCTTAGTGGACATGAGAGGATCGTGACGGCCTGACCCTGGGAACTACATCATATTCTCTGCATGTTCCTCTCTGGCTCTCTCTCTGCTTTCTGGCTGCCATGAAGTTAGCAGCTCTCATCTCTTACCCCTTCTGCCCTGATGCTTCTGCTTTATCACAAGGCCAGCAGCAATCGAGCCAGCTAATGATGGACTGAAACTGAAAACCTGTTACTATGGGGAATTTGACTTGCTTTCTTAACTTGATTGTCTTAGTGATGGAAATTTTATCAGTGATGGGAAGCTAATGCATTATCATAAGAACATCACACACTGTCTCACCTAAGACACATGCACATATCTAATAAATGCTGTCCTACTAAGTGGGTGATGATAACAAAATGGCTACCATTATAGCACTTTAGCACAGAAACAAAGGAAATATCAAAAACAAGACTCCCTCTCCACAAGAAGTTCTCAGTTTTCTGGGGTGTGGTTCATGTTAAGAATCTTGAGAGTTACACAATGAGAAGGGCATTCAGAGAAATGAGGAGGGACAAAATCTGATTTCTGTTTTTATCCCTTTCTCCATGTTATGGTTTTGATCAAAATATCCTCCAAAAGTTTCCCTTGTAGAAGTGGAACCTGGTGAGAAGAGGGGGCCCCCTGGGGGTGTGACTTGGAAGGCTGTGTCCTCATCCCTGGTCCTTCTGCTTCCTGAGCATCACGAGGTGAAAAGTTTCCCTGTGCCAGGTTCCTCTGCCATCCTGTTTCTGTCTTGGAGACAGCTGATTATGGATTTAAACTATGAAACAAAATAAATCTCTCCTCCTTTAAGTTGTGAGTACGTCCTATCAATGGGAAAGTAACCAATACACACTGTATCTTTTTTTTTTTTTTTGAGACAGGGTCTCGCTTTGTAGTTCAGGATGGCCCTCAACTCACTATGTAGCCCAGGCAAAACTCCAACTCAGCAATCCTGCTGTCTCTGCCTCCCGAGTGCTGGGATTATAGGTGCGAGCCACCATGCCTGGCACTGTGCTATGTGATATTGATGGCTGGTGGGCATGAGTCACCATGCCCAGCATTGTATGTGGTTACTGGGATCGAACTCAGGATCTTGCGGCTGCGAGGCAGGCACTGGAACCACTGAGCTAAATCTCTGGCCCTCTTTTGTTATTTTTAAAATTTTAAATCTGGGTTACAATTTTGTGGCACGGCTGAGTGGGAAACCCAGGAACTTCACATATTAAATAAATTCTCTAATACTCAGATGCACCCAGCCCACTAACTTACATTAAAAAATACAAGATCTCTAGCTATATTTTATTATATTATGTAAGTACTAGAAATAAAAATGGAGAAATCAGCCAGGATATTACTACAATGTTCAAAATAAGAAGTGAAGATGTCTAGAATAAGGGTAGAAAGAGTAAGGGGAAAGTAAATGGACAGGCTCCTAACACAGTTGAAACTGATAGAACATAAGGTATTGTAAATGAGTTTTAAAATGTATGATAGGTATTGTAAAGTAGTAAGAAAACATTCAAAGGGAAAAGGCGGGTAGGGATAAGTAAAGGAGAAGAAAAAAATTGTTGGTAAAGAAAAAAGAAACAAAGCTTATATATACGGGGGTGGGGGTTGTGGGAGGACAGGGGAATGGAAAAGATGAGAATTAAGACACCATGTACTGGTACAAATTCTCAGTGTGGATTGTGACCATAATGTGTATATAAAATGCACCAATATAATCAATTAAGAAAAAGCAACCTAAAAAATAAAGTATTAAATATGATGAGGGTGAAATTTCAAGATGGAAAAGCTCAAAACTGGAAGGTCCTTTGTAGTGAAATCAAGTTCTTTGTCTAGCACTTTAGCACAAAAACAAAGAAAATATCAAAAATAGGACTTCTGAGTAAACTTCATGTTATAATACTTCTAATTTTGGGTTGAAGAACAGTTATATTGAAACTAAACAATGGGGTAATTTTCAGAGTAGAATTAATAAAATACTTTTGATTTTTTTGTTTTTTTTAGACAAGGTCTCACTTTATAGTTCAGGCTGGCCCTGAGCTCACTATGTAGCCCAGGCAAACCTTGAACTCAGCAATCCTCCTGCCTCCACCTCCTGAGTGTGGGATTACAGGCATGAACCAGTAGGCCTAGTTCAAATTTTTTAACATTGAGTGAGAAGTATTTGCCAGTTGAAAGTGGGTAAGTTCTCCAACAATAGCTCACTGATTTCACTCCCTTTTGACCACCCAAGCAAATTTTGTATTGTTCAAGCATCATGAAAGCCCCAATCCCTGAAAATGGCATTTAAGTAGTTAAATAGACAAAAGCTATATTGTAGAGTGGAATCTCAATCTAGGTACAAAAGATGTGATCACTTAGCTGAGGTGTTTGTTAGATAAATCAACATATTAAATCATGTACATAAAATATTGGCTTACTACATTATTTCTTTTTTTGTTGTTGTTTTTTTTTTTTGAGACAGGGTCTCGCTTTGTAGTTCAGGCTGGCTCTGTGCTCACTATGTAGCCCAGGCAAACCTCGAACTCAGCAATCCTCCTGTCTCTGCCTCCCGAGTGCTGGGATGACAGGCGTGAGCCACCACGCCCAGCACTGTGGTATGTGGTATTGATGGCTGGTGGGCGTGAGTCTCCACCCCCAGCATTGTATGTGGTTTCCGGGGATCAAACTCAGGACCTTGCGCTTGCAAGACAGGTGCCAGAACCACTGAGCTAACCCTCCGGCCCTACTACATTATTTCTTAATAGACACAACTTTTAGAGTTCCATTTTAGAATTTAAATTAAAAAATAATAGTCCAAAGCACAAAAAGATAGCTCAACAGATTTTATGGTTATTTATTTTGAAGTTTTATCTTTATTACTTTGAATCCCAACATGGAGATAAGTGTTGCTAAAATAGCATAAAAATAGGGTGTGTTCTTTACCAAACAAAATAACATACTTTACAGATTTCTTTCTCTATCTCACTGACTACTCCTTCTTGAGCTCTTGCTAATTCAAGTCTCCAACCTCGAGTTTAAAATGCACTAGAGCTGATGGGCATTTGGGTTGTTTCCAAGAGCCAGACTGGATAAAGAAGATGGGTTTTTGTTTTGTTTTTAATAAAACGAAGTATTACTGTGCCATAAAAATAAAAATTTTGAGTCATTTATACTCAAGTAGACGTACCTTAAGGAGATACTCATAAGTGAAATTTATAGGTCACAGATGTGTAAATATCGTATCTTTTCTCTGGCATGAGAAATTGAAGATATAAATGAGTTCTAGAACGCATGATAGGTTTTGTGAAAAAGCAAATATTCAAAGGGAAATGGGGTTTAGGGGTAAGTAATGAGGGGAAAGAAAAAAATCTGATGGTAAATAAAAAGAAACAAAGCTTGTGCATACAGGGGTGGGGGAGTTGACAAGTGAGTAGGGGAAGGAAAAATGAAAATTAAGTTATGTCATACACTGGTACAAGTTCTCAATGTTGAGTGGAACCATGATGTGTATATATATATATGATGTACCAATAAAGATTCAAATAGAAAAAAAATACACTAGAATGAGTCAAAATTTCTAGAGATATTTACAGAATCCTGGACATATTGTATTCACTCACATTTGAATTATTTAAGACTTAAATAACTTCATTTAAATATTTGACTGCCATTAGGGATCCTCAACTCTAGGGCCATGGAGTGGCTGAGGCAAGGGAACTGTCATGAGTTTGAGGCCAGCCTAAACTACAGAGCAAAATGATGTCTCAAACTAACAAACAAGATATGTTTGAGACAACTTCAAATCCCTATGCATTCAGGATTAAAGTGAAGGCAGAATATCCTGAGATTGCCACAAAAACATCTAAAATGTATTTCAGCATCAAATATTCTGTCTTTGCAAAGCAAGGTTTTCTGTAGTGATACAGTAGACTAGATGTAAACAATGCATTTTAGGTGCCATTGTATTCCATTACCCTCAAATGGAACCACCTCTGAAGAGGAAAACAAGCTCAGGGCTGCCTCTGATTTTGCATTATGTTGAGTAATACAGTTATTTCATTATATATTACAATAATAATAATAGAAAAAAGTGTGCAATAAATGTAATGCACTTGAATCTTCCAGAAACCATCCCCATCCATGGAAAAGTTGTCCTTCACAAAACCAGTCCCTACTGCCAAAAAAGTTAGGAAATCTGGCTTACTTAACACTTCCACTAATATCTAAAATTCAATATGATTTATTTCTTTTCATCAAAACTTTCCTCTTGGTCATTATCCATGTTAATGAAAAAGACCACAAGCAACTTGAAAAACTCTCTTCCCCCCCCCCTCCAATCTTATCAATACTTTCTCTTAAATACTGTAGAACTGGATCATTCCTTACCACTTCCATTGTTTAAATCTGCTTTCACTTTTGATCGTTTTCAATCACATTTCTATACATCATCTGGCACTATCCTTTTACTTGAGTCAGTTGTAGGAAAATGGATGCACTTTGAGACCATAACATTAAGGAAAATAAATCAAACACACAACTTAATTATCATGTTTTCTCTTATATAAAAAACCTAAATTAGTTTTATAATTTTTAATGAGCAAAGTAAAAGAGAAAATAGAAAGTAAGGAGATGGATCTTTCTCAAACCAGAAAGGAATCAATAGATCAAGGAGAAAGAAAGGGGGAATTAAAGTGTGTTATGTACATATACTGACTTCCCCTCTGCTCACCATGAACTGTTTCTCCTCTGTGATACCCCTCCGCCATGCCATCTTGCCTTGAGCCAGTTGACAATGGATTGTAACTTTTACAAACTATGAGCCAAATAAACTTTGCCTACCCTAATTTTGGATGTTGGACATAAGACAATTTACCAAATAAGAAAAGAAGCAATAAAATACAATTTAAAATTAGAAAACATTAAAAACAGTGTAAAAAATATATGTAAGAGCCAGGTGTGGTGGCTCATGCCTGTAATCCTAGCACTTGGGAGGCAGAGGCAGGAGGATTGCTGAGTTCCAGGCTTGCCTGAGCTACATAGTGAGCTGAGGGCCAGCCTGAACTACAAAGCGAGACCCTGTCTCAAAAAAATAAATAAATACATAAATATATATATATATATATATATATATATATATGCAAGAATATACACAAGAAGAGGGACAAGAATGACAGCAAATTTCTTATTGGAAAAGTTATGAGGAAGAAGATAGCATCTTTTAAGGACTGAAAGATTTATTTTGAAAAGCCAGTCTAGAATTCTACATACAGTAAAAATATTTTTCAGAAATAAACATGATTTTTATAAATATAAAAGCTTGAGAAATTCATCGCCATCAGATAGGTACTATAAAAACCCAAAGAATAAAACTCACCAAAATAAAGATAATTGATTAGTTTAACAAAAAAATAGTGAAATGTGGATGCTGTTATGACATAAGTAAAATTTATGAAAACAATAGCACAAGAAATATAAAAGAGTAAATGGAAGTATACCAATATATAGTTCAAAGATTTATTTTTACAAGATTTTTATCCTAAACATCAAATGGTATGATATTAGAAAGTGTACTAAATCTGCAAAATAGTCATGCTTTTTTTACCTTAAATGATCAATAACCTAAAATATAGTTAATAACAAAACAAAGAAAATAACATAGAAACAAAAATTTTTCAGACAAAAGAATTCATACAAAGTGACAAAAGGAACAAAGGATGAATGGGAAAAATAATAAGTAGCCAAAAACAAGCTTAAATCTAATATTAACCATACTGAATGGTTCAAATACTTGACCTGATGGAAAACAGCCGATGTAATATGTACATTAAGAGAGTGAAGAAGGGAAAATATAATCTTTTCAACTGTTGCAGGAAAAGTCTTTGAAGAGTTGAACACCATTTCATGACAAAAATATTTATCAAATTAAGGATACATAATAAAATTTATATATGAAAAATCCATATTGGGCAATAATAAAAGACTGAAAGCTTTTCCTTAAGACAGTCATTCGTGTCCATGTTTGCTACTTTTTTCCAACATATTACTAATCGTCTTAAGCATAAGTGACTAGGAAAGTAAAAGAAATAAAAGTCATCCAAGTTGGAAAGGAAAGAGCTAAAGTTATCTACTTTAGCAAATGATACAATTTTAAATGTAGCAAGCCTTATAAAATTCACAAAAAAGAACTAATAAACACATTCAGCAAAGTAGCAATAAGCACTCAGTTCACAATACGATACCCAGTTGCATTTCCATACATTAACAAAACAGTTTTGAAAAGGAAATTAGGAAACAAATTCCATTTACAAAGAAATTAATGAAATCAAAGCAATGAAATATTCTACACTAAAAACTACAAAAGAGTTCTGAAATTTAAAAATATATAAGTAAATCCAGGTGTGGTGGTTTATGCCTGTAATCCCAGCACTTGAGAGGCAGAAGCAGGAGGATTGCTGAGTTCAAGGTTTGCCTGGGCTATATAGTGAGCTCAGGGCCAGCCGCAACTACAAAGCGAGACCCTGTCTCAAAAAAAAAAAAAAAAAAAAAAAAATTAGTAAATAGAAGCACATTCCGTGTCCATCGGTTGACATTGAAATGGCAAAACTCTTGAAATGACCTACAGGTTCAATACAATCCCTTTTGAAACCCTAATGACATACTTTGCAGAAATATAAAAAATCATCTTAAAATTAAGATGAAGTATGGACTGGAGGATTAGCTCAGTGGTTCTGGCGCCTGCCTTGCAAGTGCAAGGTCCTGAGTTTGATCCCCGGTAACCACATACAATGCTGGGAGTGGAGACTCACGCCCACCAGCAATCAGTACCACATACCACAGTGCCAGGCGTGGTGGCTCACGCCTGTAATCCCAGCACTCGGGAGGCAGAGACAGGAGGATTGCTGAGTTTGAAGCTTGCCTAGGCTACATAGTGAGCTCAGAGCCAGCCCGAATTACAAAGCGAGACCCTGTTTAAAAAAAAAAAAAAAGGTGAAGTCTCAAGTTAACCTGAATAACCCAAGCAAGACTAACTGCAAAAAAGAACAAAGTGGGCCAGGGATTTAGCTCAAGTGGTACCATGCCTACGCTGGAAGCACAAAGGCTAGAGTTTGATCCACAGCACCACACACACACACACACACACACACACAAACCCAAAAAACAAAAACCTAAGTGGCAGGACTCACATATCCTGACTTTAAAACTTATTAATACTAATGAATTTAAAATCGATTAGGAACCTAAACCTAAAACCTTTAGAAGAAAACATAAGGCATGATTAATGCTGCATTTGGTAACAGTATCTCAAATAAAACCAAGGCATAGGCAACAAAAGCAAAGATTGATGAACAGGATTTCATGAAAATTTTAAAATTGTATTCATCAAATGATGCTATCAAGAGTAAAGGGCAACCTATAGGATAGAAAATATATTTGCCAATCATATATCTGAAAAGCCATCGATATCTCAATTTAGAGAGAAATTTTATAACTCAGCAAAAACAACAGAAACCTAATTTTAAAATGAGCAAAGGACTTAAGCAAACTTCTCTTCAGAGAAGAAGTATAAGTGGCCAGTAATCACGGGAAAACCTGCTCAGCATCACTGGTCCTCAGAGCAGTGCAAATTGACACTACACTCAGATACTACCTCACATCCTTTTGAATGGCATTATTTTTTAAGTGTTGCCAAAAATGAGAAGAAACAGGTAAACTTTTGTACTGTTACAAATTCACTGATAGGAAATAGTAAAAGAGTAGAGCCTCTGTGAAAAACAATATGGCAGTTCTCCTAATGATCAAAGATGGGATTCCTGTGACTATTTAGTAATACCACTTCTGGATGTGTACTCAAGAGGACTGAAAGGTTCTCAAGGTGAACTGGTATCCCCGTGTACACAGTAGTAACATATACGACCTGTACAAGGTAGATGCAACCCAAATATTCTCTCACAGTTACTGAATGAACAAATGTTATAATATGATTAAGCTTTAAAAAGAAAGGAAAGGACTGGGGACTTAGCTCAGTGGTTCCAGCGCCTGCCTCAAAAACGCAAAGTCCAGAGTCTGATCACCAGTACCAAAATATAAAAAATTTAAAAATAAATTTAAAAACTGTAAGAAAGGAAGTTCTAACACATGCTATGCTGTGGAATAAACTTTAATGAATTATGTAAGTGAAGTCAGTCACAAAGATAAATACTCTAGGGTTCTAATTTCATGATATATTTTGAGGAGTAAAAATCATAGAGAAAAATCTGCAATAGTAGTTTCTAGGAGCTGAGAAGAAGAGAGTAAAGGAAGAATTATTTTTTAGTAGCTACAGAGTTTTAGTCTTACATGACAAAAGATCTGAAGATGTGAGATGGTGATAGTTGTACAAGAAAGTTAATGTACATCACACCACTGAGCTGTATACTTTAGAAAGATTAAACTAGTAGGATGCATTGTCCCAATCCATGGAACTTATTAAACCTACAGTGAATGGTTTTGTAGTCTATGGACTCTCCCTGATATAGCAAATGTACCTATCTGGTGGAGGATGTTCATAATGAGGGAATCTATGCTTATGTACATGGGGAGTATATGAGAAATCTCTATACCTTCTGTTCAATTTTGCTATAACCTAAAAACTTTTCTAAAGATATTAAATAATTGTTAAAATTTGTCTTTTGTTACAATAAAAAATCAAAAATTGTCTTCCTAGGGCTGGAGATTTAGCTCAGTGTATCCGGCGCCTGCCTTGCAAGTGATCCCCAGTAACTACATACAATGCTGGGTGTGGTGACTCATGCTCATCAGCAATCAATACCATATACCACAGTGCCAGGTGTGGTGGCTCACACCTGTCATCCCAGCACTTGGGAGGCAGAGACAGGAGGATTGCTGAGTTTGAGGCTTGCCTGGGCTACATAGTGAGCTCAGGACCAGCCTGAACTACAAAGCGAGACCCTGTTTTTTAAGAAAACAAAACAAAACAAAACAAAAAAACAAAAAACCCACATCATTTTCCTATAATACTGGATCCACATTGCTTTTTTAATGAGTTCCACTCAATATTTAAAGAGAATTTATACCAATTCTAAACCAGTTAGTTCACATCTTTAAAGAACAGATGATATTTCTTAACACTGTATCAGGTCAGTGTAGAAAAGATAGTCTTTTGACAAATGCTGCTAGGGCAATAGGATTATCATATGCAAAATATAAATTTTAATCCACATTTTGTACATTATATAAATGTTAAGTAAAAGTAATTCTTAGGCCCAAGTGGAAAACCAAAAGTTTAACATTTCTAGAAAAAAGATAGAAAGTCTCTGTAATTATTGCTAAGAAAAATTTCTTTCATACAAAACCAAAAGCATAAACCACAAAACAAAAAATGTATTTTCTCAAAATTCCAAATTTATTTTCAAAAATAACTGTTAAGATAATGAAAAGATAGGTTTGCAGTGTGGAAGAAACACTTGCAAATTTGCTTTTTTATGTGATCTTATGTTCTGATAATGTCAAGAACTTTAAAAATTCAATAAGAAGAAAACATTTTAGTTTATTAAATGGGAAAAATATTTGAAAAGATACTTAAAGAGTGCATGTAGGTGATACAGAAATTTATGAATAGATGCTCAACTTTACTAGTGATTAGCAAAATACAAACTAAAACACAGTCATACATTCCTATTAAAATTGCTGAAATACACACCTGTAATCCCAGCACTCGGGAGGCAGATGCAGGAGAATTGCTGAGTCTGAGGCTCACCTGGATGACATAGTGAGCTCAGGACCAGACTGAACTACAAAGCAAGATCTTGTCTCAAAAAAATAAAGTTGCTGAGATAAAATATTTAACCATACTTAGTGTTGGCAAGGATGTGGAGAGACAAATTCTCATACACTGTGGATGGATATGTAAAATAGTGCAATCACTTTCCAAAACTAGCAGCTTTTCAAAACTTAAAAAGTATATGTATTATGTACTAGCAAATTAACTCCTAGTTATTTACTCAAGAACACTGAAAACATGATGAAAGATATGTACAAAATGTGTATAGCAGCATTATTTGTAACAAAATAAATAAAAACAACTCAAGTGTCCAACAGATGGATAAATAAATTTTGTTATAACCATATAATGAAATATTACTTAGCAAAAGAATAAGAATAAATTGTTTCAATCAATAACTATTATACCTTATATCTAGATGTCCCCCAAAGCCTCATCTGGTCATAAGTGGGACTTTTTGGAGGTGGCTAGATCCAGGGTGTGTGAATATGGATAAAGAATCTGGCTAATGGAAGCCCCACTTAGGTGGTGCTGGCTCTATTCAGTAGGCTTGTGTCCTGGAGGGAATATAAAAGGGCAGAAAGAAGGCAGATTGGCTGCTGCTTACTGCTGCTGTCTCCTGCCTGCTCTGCCATGGACTTCTCTGCTATGCTGGTCTGCTTTGGAACCAGCTGACTGTGGACTGAAACCTCTACAAACTATAAGCCAAAATAAACCTTTCCTCCTTTAACTTTGGGTGTCAGGTATTTTGTCTCAGCAACAAGAAAAGTAACCACAAGGGCTGGGGATTTAGCTCAGTGATGCCAGTTCTGCTTCATAAGCACATGATTCTGAGTTCAATTCCTGATGAGAGAGAGGAGAGAGAGAGAGAAAGTAACCATGATAATAGCCAGTCAGTCTCAGAATATTTAAGTTGAGTGAACAGAGTTGACAATGCAAACCATGTGACCCTATTAGTATGAAATTCTTCCAGATAGAAACTTTTCTATATTAATGGAAAGTAGATTACTGGTTTTCCCTGAGCAGCATGAGGAAAAGTCACCTCATGTACTTCCTTGTAGTAATGCAAAGCTGACTAATACATTCCCAAAGTTAATACAGAGGGATTTACGCACCAGCAACTGACTATAAATACCCTGCAGTCCTCAAATTCTGCATAGATTGTTAAGGGAATCATGGCTCCCTGAATTGCTTTCCAGGAACTCTTGAACTGCACTGAGAAATGGATGGAATGAGGACTGGGAAAACTTTCGGATATAATGGATATGTTTACTATCCTGAGGGCAGTAATGATTGCACAGCTATTTGCATATTTCAAAATGTATCAGATTGTACATTTTAAATTTGTGTAACTGATACAGCTAGTAAAACCTCAATAAAATATTTCTTGAAAAAAGGGATTATATAAAAATTGAGTTGTAAGCAAAGAGAAATGTTGGGGTCTTCACCCTACTACTGCAGTTTAAAAGTCCTTGGAAAGCGATTCAGGGAGCCATGATTCCCTTAACAATCTATGCAGAATTTGAGGACTACAGGATATTTATGGTCAGTTGCAGGTGCATAAATCCCTCTCTTAACTTTGGGATTGTATTAGTCAGCTTTACATTACTACAGTGAAGTACATGAGGTGATTAATTGAGAAAAAGAAAAGGTTTTATTTCACTGTTTGGAGGTTCAAATCCAACAACATTGCCCATTGTTTTGTCCTCTGATAAGAGTAGCATTTGGCAATGGCTGGAACACATTCTGGAGTGAGTGACCACAACTTGAGTCAGAAATTGGAAAGAGAGAGAAAGAGAGGCAGACAGACAGAGACAGATTCCACAGGCCCACAATTGCTTTCAAGCCTATACCTCCAATCACCTAAGCACTTCCCATAAGGCCTCAACTCTGAAGAGTCTGTAGCACCTCCTAGTATTACATTGTGGGGACAAGGACAAGCCTTTACATGTGGACTTTTGTGGGACACTCATTTCAGGAGATATGTCTTATTGGCAATTTTTTAATCCAACCTTATGAGATAATTATAAGGATTTAAAACTCCTATGGTAAATATTTAATGCATATTACCTGGTATATTGTCATGTGAGTATTTTGATGGGAGTGGTTCCTAGCTTTGGTCAACTACACAGACAGGCCTATGATTCAAAAGTTAACAACTTCTCTAATAATTGCAATTATGAAAGGGGATGAAATGACTCAAAGTTAGAATGCAGAGACAGAGAAAAATGAGTACATAACCATGCAGGAAATATATGAGCTTAACAGGCAAGAGATGGAAGAGGAAATAGATAAGAAAAGTGAGAAGCAAAACAGACACCAAGAAGTGTCAGGGTCACAGAAGTTAGAAGAGAAAATGGCTAGAAAAAGTTTTATCAAATGCTGAAGCCATAGAAAAGAGTCTCAAATACTATACAAGAAAGAGCCATTGCATTTGGCAATAATGAGTTTGTGGGGTCCTTTGAGAAAATAATTTCATCATAGATGTGGAGAAGCAAGACATAAGAGCTATGAATGAGTGGTTAGGCCATGCAGGCAATTAATTCAGAGAACTACTTAAGATATTTAGAGTTGCATTTTAAAAAACTAGGACAAGAGTAATAACCCTAAGTACAGTAAAGAGGATATTTCCCATGTTAAGAAATATCTGAGCATGATTCAGGAAAAAGAAAGAAACTGGTCAGCTATTTGAAAATTTTAAAAAGACAAAATGAACTGAATGTATACTTTTTAAAATAAGTACAGATTGCCAGTAAGTACATGAAAACAAAAGCAAGATAAGCTATATACACATACCAGTTACTCAGAATAAAGGCAACTATTATATATTGCAAACATACACTAACAAAAAAATTCATTTAAAGGAAATGCTGAATGAGGATATTTTCTCTTTTTAAGCTGCGATTTGCTAGAAATGACATGGTACCTTAAAAACACACATATCATTTTCTACATTTAAATTATTCCATGAAATTGTCTCAAGGTGAGTTCATTTTAAATATATATATATATATATATATATATATATATATATATATATATATATATATATATGAAGTAGTAAAATCTTCCAGTCATTTTGTTACAATGACTGGTCAACATCAGGAAGAGTTGTAATGGACACATTTCAAGAAAAACATTTCCTTAGTTGATGGGCATGGTTTAGTGTCATAATTTAGTAAGTATAGACAATAATACATTTTGTTTGGATTTATATATCAGTATTCCATTTTTAAGTTATGGCAACTCTAACCATGCAACAGACTTGCTATAACATAAAATTTTTTGAGAAGATAGGTATGTTTAAACTTAAGCATTACACTTAAACCTTATATAATAGTATTGAAGCATTACCATTTTTTTCACACGAAAATATTTTATTCATCTTTTTGATAACTAATTTGAATATTTTAATTTATTTTATTAATATTTTAGAGAAATCAGTGTTTTGAATCATTTATAAATAATATTAATATTTCATCATTTTAAATTTTATGAATATTGTACTAATTTACTTACATTTTTAATCTGAATTTGAAATTGACTGCTAAGTTAGCCTTTAAATAGTTTTATATATGAGTTGGTACAGGTGAATGTTATATATTCTTTTGTTTTTTTGTCTTTCTACATTTTTATTTAATTCCCTTTGGGTATACACCCAATAGTAGGATTGCTGGATCCTTTTTGGATTTTTTTAAAAATTCTTTATTGGTATATTTTATATATATATATAGCTCACAATCACACACAACACTGGGGAATTTGTACCAGTATATGACACAAGTTAATTCTCATTTTTACTCACGTTCCTACCCACCCACAAGCCCCCACCCCTTACATACATGCTCTTTCATTTTCTTTCCAAATCATATTTATTCTTTTCCCTCATTACATTCCCACACCAAATTCTCTTTGGATATTTCCTATTTTACAAAAATTATCATACACTCTAGAGCTCATTTACATCTACAGGTTAATACGTTTTTAAGTAATCAAATTTTAAAAACAATCATTTTATTTTGTATTTAGAAACAAAAAGTTAACCAACACATGTAGAAAAACCTAAGAATGCAATACAGGTAACTTAAGGTTTTTAAAAATTCTTGCAAATTCTTGGAGAACTAGAAGGAAGAAGTTGGACTAGGAATTACACAAAGTGAGAGAAATGTTAGTGACCAGAGTAACTGAGTTTAATAGTTTAGTGTGGTGAAGGGAAACCTTTTAGAGCTCTCACTGACACAATAGCCCACTGCGGCACGTGTGCCACCAGTTCACCACCACTGCTTCAGGGTCTTATCAAGAAAGGGTCCCTGAGACTGAAGAGAAGGAAGATTTACTGTGGCTCTCAGAGTTACATTACAAGGGCAAAAGACATGAAGAACTCTAGACCCGAGTCCTGACAGATTTTGCAGATGTTATGGCTTCTTAGGGTTTCAGGCCTGACAATGGACTACGCTGTACTTAATAAATAAGTTACCTGCAAATCTTCACAGCTTTGTGGTTACCACAACCACCCATGAAAAGGAAAATGAGGGAGAGAATAAAGAAAGCAGAGGCCCAAATGAAAGATTAAAGCTTCATAAACATACTGTTTTCTGGGCTCTTTTTGAGAACATAGCTTTTGTTCCAGAATTATCTGAGCTCTTTTCTTCACACTATGTAATTTAAAAGGGAAATATCTGCCATCTTAATTTAATCTTTAGTTTTGTAGCATCTTTCTCACCTGTCTGAAAATTATTTCAAAAGTCTAGCTCCTATGAGGCCTCTTTTATGTCCATATCCACAGTGTGGCTAGAATACTTTTTGTAATACTGTCATGGTATCTATTATCAGTAGGGTTTTTTTTGTCTTTTCAATTCAAATACAGGCTTTGCCAGACAAAACATATACTTTATCTGTCTGGACATGCCTGATGCTTAAACTAGATCAGTTCATCACTGATAACTATTTGGTAAATGGACCAGAAGAAAGGAAGAAAGAGAGAGACAGACAGAGACAGACAAAGACAGAGAGACAGAGACAGAGAAACAGAGAGAGGGAAGAAAGACAGGAAAAATATAATCAATGTTTATAAGTGTTTGCATTGTTGCAACTAGGATACTAGGAAAACCATAGCATACTTCTTATTTAATGTCCTCTGTTAGGCGAATCATAGACTCAGCCCTGAACCTTAGACAGAAAGAAAGCCCAAGGGGCAGCCAGACATAGTAAGTAGCAATAAAAAGTTAGTACTGAATCAAAGGTAGAAAGATCATTAAAATCGAGTTGTCAATCCAAGGGACCTGTGCAAAAAGTTAGAAGCTAAGTCAAAATCAAAGGAATGGAAACCAGGAAAGCCAGATGAAAGAAAAAAAAGAGAAGCAGAACAAGAGAAATTCCTAAGGCAAGGAGTAATTAGTAGTTATTTGTGTGCCAGTAATGAATCAATTTAGCATTCCACACTAACTAGGTCCTGAAATAAGGCTGCCCACATTCAAACATGGGTCCTGTTGCTCAGCAGATCTCTGATTTGGGTGTGACACTTTCTTTGCTTGTAAACCAAAAAAAGATAATGATACACACCTTGTAGAATTGCTGAGATTAAATAAAATGTGACTGCAGATCGTTTAGCACAGCCCCTAATACATGATGATGTTGGCTACTGTTGCTAAGAGATTTTTCAATCTGAATAGATAACTAAAGTAAAGGTTAAAAGAAAGTCAGTTTTAGGTCTGGAGATAGTTTATACTTTGATTAGGCCTAGTTTTGGTTTATGTATGTTGTCCTGGTATCTTATTTAGTTAGCTTACTCTATCAGCTTTAAAAGTAGATGTCTGTGCCGGGCATGGTGGCTCACACCTGTAATCCCAGCACTCGGGAGACAGAGGCAGGAGGATTGCTGAGTTCGAGGCTTACCTGGGCTACATAGTGAGCTCAGGGCCAGCCTGAACTACAAAGCAAGACCCTGTCTCAAAAAAAAAAAAAAAAAAAAAAAGTAGATGTCTGTGAATATCTTAAGACATCAAGATCAGCAGAAATATTCTGAAACATGAAATAAAAAATAAATTATGAAGAAAAAATACAAATTAAGTTTTGATTGTCAAAACTGTAAATCTCTGAGAAAAAAGTAAACACCAGTAAGAAAGAAATGCAGATAAAAACAAGAATAATTTGCTTCCATAAAAGCAGATAGGTAATTGTAGAACAAGTCTTCCAGAGGAACTAAGTAAAAAGTTGGAAAATCGCAAAGAATTTAAATTACAAGGGATATGTCTTTGGATTGTAATAATAAACTAGACAACAGTAACAAAATGAGAACAAGAAAACACCTAAGTGTTCAGAAGTTAGAGGATGTATTTCCGAATAACCCAGGAGTCAAATAATCAAAATGGCAGTGATGTCAGTCAAGATTAAGATATGCCACCTTGAAACACTGAGGAGCAGCTAAAGCCATACATTGAGGAGAATTTATAGTATTAATAAGTATAATCAGAAAAGAGAGGTTGAAAACTAACGAGATTTTAATTGATCTAGGAATCCATTTTCAAATATTTAAAAAAATTAAAAGCTAAGAAAGTCGAATAAAGAAAATAATAAAATTGAAAGCAGAATGAAAGTAAATGCATCACAGAGTAAATAAATTCAAATGTTATTTCTTTAAGAAAAACAAAATGATAAACCTATGTTAACAATTTTTAAAGGCAAAAATAGATAATATCAGGAATGAAAAGATGTCACTGTTAGAGAGGTTTATTCCAAAAAGAAATTTGTGCCCAGAGAGCAAATCAATTTTCCCTACTAATGTAATAAAGGAAGAAAAGTTATGTGAACCTTTTAATAGATAAAAAAGTATTTGATAAAAATCAACTCTATACCCAGCCTAGACTAGGGCTAATTGGGAATTTATTAATCTAATTTTAAAGTAAACTATAGTAAGGATTATATATATATATATATATATATATAATATAAATATATATATATAATATAAATATATATATTTTTTTTTATGGTGAGATATTGAAAGCTTTCCTCCCTTGGTCCCAAATGAGACAAGACTTGTCATTTTTTTCAAGTGTGGAAAAATCAGAGTCACATTTAGGTTAGAAATCCAGGTTGATCTTAAGTAGCTGAATGTTTGTTTTCCTGGGGTGGGGAAGGAAAGGGGAAAAGGGAAGATAGATCCCCAAATCTTCTTTTTCTCCTATGAACAGGAAAAGGAATTTAAAAGACAGAAATAGGTAAGCAGCACCTGAGGCTAGTGTTAAAATACAGATGCTGCTGGTGTGAAAGAAAAAGAAGATGGCAGAAAGCCAAGTAACTCCAGGTGATTTAAAGAGGCATAGGAAGAAATGGCAGCCCAGAGCCTGGGAAATGAAACACTTGGGAGACTGAAAATAGAGAGTTTGGAAATGGTCTATGTTTTATGTCTTACTTCTGTTATATTATTTTTATTATTCTGTAATAAGTGTTCCCAAATTCTAGTACAAATTAGATTATTTGCTTTTCACTAAGTCAGAACTAGGAATTGTCTATGTTGAATAGGATAATAAATGCAGAAATGAAACAGCTTGAAATGATGCTGATTTTTTCAAAGCCTCTCACATAAAAACTTTTTCTCTATTCTCACCATCGCAAAAATTAATCAGTCATACCCCAAAGTTAATAGACATATATAATAAATGAAATGATATATAATTATTAATAATAACAAATGAGAGCAATAGAAAAGCCCAATATCCAATGATGATTTAAAAATGTATCTTTTCACTGACCATGACTTGTATCATAATATCATTAATAAAACTTGTTCCAAATAATTCCAATTCTTGAGTTTCAAGTGAAGTGAATACTATTCTCTGTCATAGACCTTGCAAAGTAACACAGACTGGTAAGTTTTTCTAATATAATCTTCTCACTCAGTGGTTGTGTCCATGTTTGGTTCCAGTTGGTGGCAAATTGATGTGTTCAATTAAAAATCTAGGGCCAGAATTGTTATGCAGACAAAATAACATATTACCTTTCATATTTAGACATGTTAGTATATTATAGAAAGACATTCTTGGTAAAATCTAAGGCTCCTAGCTATACCACAAGTCACTAGTCTATACTAAAATTCTGTATTCAATCACTTATGGGTTCTAAAAGGTAACTTTATAAAAAATAAATAAAACCACCAAATCTGTTGGCAGAGTTTTGCCAGTACAGGAGAACTGAGCCATACCAGCTAATGATAATCAGGACTGTAAAGTGCCTGTTATTAAATTGTTTTTCCTCTGGTAAGCAAACAAAGATACATTGAAGTTAGGCAGGTAACAGCATTAGCTCCTGATTCGTTCTGCAGACTTTATGGAGCCAAATTGCATGTTGCCAATCAATGCGGAGCCGCACGGTTGTTTGTAAATGTCTTGCCACAGCAATTGGCTTGCAGCCACCATAGAGGGGTGGGAAAAGGAAGCTGATGTTGGAGGAAGGGACCAAATTCTTGTTATTCTCTGGAGCCTGTGTATTTCTTTTGCTGTAACATCAGTATTTTGAAATTGAAAGCCCCTTTAGTCAGAACCTTTAGAACATGGTTTTATTCTTGAAGACAGTTCTCTAAGAAATCCTTTCTTTAGATTCTTGATCTCTGCATGGGTGTGTTGGAAGATTAAAGGAAGAAAGACCCAGTTGTGATTACTGCATTACAAATATTTGCTTCATGGATTTAAATTTTTATTGTACTCTATGAATTTGTAATTTTTACCACCTCAGCAAATTTTCAGTGTGTATGTTGTCCCCACTCAAGAGAGATGCAGTTTTAGAGATTACAAAGTGTAAGAAAACAAAAGCAAGTTAAACAAAGATAGTGACGTTGACAAGCATTTGAGTATGTGATCTCACTTTGGTGCCACATACTCGTTTTTATAACTTCACAGGAACACAGTGTAC
Organism: Thryonomys swinderianus; assembly: GCA_004025085.1. Classification (NCBI taxonomy): domain Eukaryota; kingdom Metazoa; phylum Chordata; class Mammalia; order Rodentia; family Thryonomyidae; genus Thryonomys; species Thryonomys swinderianus. Next base: position 42,311 of record PVIC010003783.1, on the reverse strand, counting down.
TTGATATTTTATAAAAATTTTTTTAAACAAATAAATTTAGATAGGTCATTTAGGTACTTTTAGTGATAGAAGAACATATTTATCAAGGCCACTCTGTGTAGCAATAGGAAGTGGAGCATTTATGTCTGATTAATGCCTTTGGAGATAATTTTATAGAGCAGGAAGCCAGATTTTTGAGAATTCTGTCCCCTATAAATAATGTTCCATAAGTAATAGACTTCCTGTCTTGTTCTGCTATGTAAAATGAAAATCCTTCAGTAATGTGATCTAAATATGCATTGATAGCTCTCACATTGCATTTTTTAAGCCTTTTATTATAACTCAGGCCTCTGCAGGGTCAAGCAGGTGTATCTAGGAGTGAAGTAACGTGAAACTTTGTCTTCCCTACCTTTTCTCATTCCAGGTGTATAAGCATTTAATTTTTTTCTCTCTGGGGAACATTATATCTTCCAAATATTTCCAATAAGTTCAATAGTCATTCACAGGAGGTCCATTAGTCATCTGCAAAAAGTCCATTAGCTGTGTAGATGAGAGGAGGGTGGAGTGTGTTTATATATCTAGGGGTCTAAGGAAGAATTTCTTTCCATCTAAGTCGCAAAATATCTTTCAATCCTGTCCAAATAGTCTCTGATAACCTTTGGAGTTAGAATATTGTTCAGAAATTTGCACTGGAAATATACAATGCTTAACTGAGTAGGTGCTTCTCATTTCGATCCATGATATGCAAAGAACATTATTAAGCCCTGCCTTCAAACTACAACTGGGAAAAGCCGGGGAGGGGGAGGGGGTACAATGTGTTATGTCTCACACTGGGTTTATACAGACCTTTGTAGATGTTTATGCTTGCAGGTCCCAGGAAACCACTGATAAAAACGGGGTGTGGGGCCGGAGATTTAGCTCAGTGGTTCCAGTGCCTGCCTCGCAAGCGCAAGGCCCTGAGTTTGATCCCGGTGACCACATACAATGCTAGGTGTGGTGACTCACACCCGCCCACCAGCCATCAATACCATATACCACAGTGCCGGGCCTGGTGGCTCATGCCTGTCATCCCAGCACACGGGAGGCAGAGGCAGGAGGATTGCTGAGTTCCAGGCTTGCCTGGGCTACATAGTGAGCGCAGGGCCAGCCTGAACTACAAAAGCAAGACCCTGTCTCAAAAAAAAAAAAGAAAAAGAAAAAGAAAAAAAAAGGGTGCGGATCTTTTGGAGGAGCAATTTTACCTGAAGAGGGAATCGTGTCATGTTAAGTAAATTAGCTGGTGTGTTAGATGTAGTTGTAACTCATATGTAATATAGTAAATTGCTAAACTTGTACAAATATAAAATCATTTTAAGTTGAAAATTTGTATTTAGCAGGATAGGTAGGGCTGCAGAACCCTACACCATCCAGGTAGGCCCTCGTTGTTGCAATGGGGGCTCCTCTGGTGGGGAAGTCTGAGAAAGACCACACAGCAGAAGTAATGCCAAGTCTCTGGCTATCCCATGCTACCACTGGGAACCCACTCAAGTCCTGCTCAAAACCTCCATGTTTCAGTACAAAAGTGTGTCCATAGAGACTGTTTTTAAAGAAAATGTGATAATTTAGGTAAAACACCTTTGTCAGCTGGAAAAGGAAAAGTGAATGCAGATTTTTTGCAGTTATTTGTTTTATTTACCTGTGTTGAGCACTTGCTGAGTGGCAGTCGCCAGGAGGAATGAATCCTCACCTCAGGAAGCACACAGGTTAAAGAGGCAGGAGTGATTTGATTGACTGATTGCAGGGTCCATATCTGTGGTAGATGTTTATGCTGAGGCTGTGGAAGCCGCTGGGGGAAATACCTGAACTCAGGCAAAAGAAAATAGCTTAAGAAGGGGAGTTCTGAGCAACTAAAAGGGAGTTCTGAAAAATCTAAGAGACCCAGAGGTCCCTTCATTTCTAACAGGGAGATCATGTTTGAGAAGGAGAATCTTGAATAGTTGAAATAATTATATGTTTTTCCTCCAGCAGTGTTTAACATGGGATAGAGAGATCATTAGAGAATTGAGGTTTTGATAAGTATTTAAGAAAAGGGATTTCAGTGTACAAGCAAAGGTGTGATTGAGTGGAAAGACCATGGACTGAAAGAAGGCACGAAAGAACCCACTGAGAAAACATGGGGAAGATCAGAGTGTGGGGACAGCATAAGGATTGAGAGTGGCCCAAGTGTGCTGCCAAACCATGAAGGATATGTGGGAGCCTGGCATATAAAAACAGAGATAAAAGTCACAAGGGGCAAGGGACAGGCTGTCACACAATGTGTATACGCGCATCCCAGTTCTGTAAAACTAAATACTTGGAAGGATACACAACAAAATACTAATGGCGATTATTACTGGGTGACAGAATTATGAGCCAGTTTTATTTTTATTTTCCCTGTCTTCTACATTTTTCAAATTTTCTTCATTGAATATATATCGCTTTGGTAATTGAGAGAAGATTAAAAACAGATGTAGTAGCTCAGCAAAATGGGAGTAAAACCAAACAGGTAATTAAAGACAGTCCCAGACCTGAGGAAATAGAGACTGCTATCCGGCCCCACGGGAGCATCCCAGACGGACTCCAAGGTGAGCCCATGCGCCACCTGTGCTGCGCTGCGCAGCCCCCACCCACGCCCCTCCCTCTGTCCCCTGGAAACACGCACTGGAATTCAGAGAGAAGCTCACGAGCCGATAGGCACACACGCACACACAGGCACACAGACACGCTCTTCTGCACTTCTTTTTCTTAAAATTACAGGAAATTCTTGATACCGTTCATATTAGTCACCATACCTAGCAAGTCTCTGCGCACTTATGCACAGCTGTGGGTAGTTTGGCCTGTGCCTTTCGCTGGCACATCATAGGTCTGGGCACAGGCTAGTGGATTAGAAAGGCAATCGTGGGCCCAGAAGAGTCCCTGTTGAAACATTCCCATTTCCTCCTCCATCTTCCATTTCTACCTTCTTTTCCAACAAAATACAGTGGAGAGAAGTTTAGTTCAGTCTTGGAGATACAATTCAACAGAACAACAATGGGTGAAATCAAATTTCCAGTAATGTTTCTCTGGGTATTTTATCAATACCCTTATGGAAGCAGCTGGAAGTTACTCTTCCAAAAACAGTCCTCCTGAATTCCACAGGTTTCCCCGCTTAGTCTCCACCAGCAATTCCTATTATCTAAGATTCCAGTTCTGTATCCCTGCAGTACAGCCTATGAGGTGACTCTGGCAAAGACTGACCTTAAATTCAGTTTAAAAAGTAGTAACAGGTACAATATGTAGTTCACTCAAGTTTTTTAAAACTTTTTATGAATCACTTTTAGCTTTTTTCTACTTTTGATTCCTGTTGTTTTGGATTGTTCATTCTGCCACAGCCAACGACAAAGTTGGTTTTTGTTGTTGTTTTCTCTTAGCCTCTTATTGAGCTGTGGAAAGGCAAAATTGATTGATTCAATCTGTAGATTCACTGTTTTAGTTTCATCTTAAACAGGCTGCATGTTATACTTACCCCTACATTTGGTGCACAAATTTTCTCTGACCCAGTTTAAGATTATCTTGCCTGAACTACTCATCCTCAGTTTTTATAATTCAGCGTGTGGTTGAGCCAGGACAATGTCACCTCTGAAGGGACGCTCGGACAGTAGCACGGGGAGGACTATTACCAAAGCCGTGTCAGCATAAACAAGAATGAGTTTAACTCTGGATCAGAGACACTTGTGATCAAAACCCTTCATTGCCAAATTGTGCAAGGCTGTGTGATCTTCAGAAAATTAGTGACAGTACTACCTCGAGTTACAAACTCAATTCATTCCATGATTCTGGTCACAGGATTTGTTCCAGGATTCTACCTGCAACCGAATTGAACCCTAGTTTCTTAGCATCAAACTGAGATGCGAATCACTTACAAAGCCCTTGTAAGGGGATCAGGACCTAACGTGGACACAGTTCCAAGGACAGCAGGTTCCCGTAATGAGAGTTTACTTCGTTCCCTCTGTGCCGTCCACCAGCGACTGTCTAAGCTGTCGTCTCATAGGGTCAGTCACCCATGGTCTCAGCATGTGTGTAACCAGACCTTAAGGGAATAAGCTCTAAATCAAACATCATTGAACAAGAAACATACTCCCGCCTAATAATTCAGACAACAGTTGTCTGGGGGTGGACAGGCATTCTAACAACACGAACATTTCTTGAGTGATCCAAGACCGAAATGGAGAAAGCTCCACGCACCCACGGTTCTGCAGTTAAGCTGCTCTTCTCCAGTACAGAGGAACTCCTCAGTTTCCCGCCCCCAAGCCAGGCAAGAGTCCCGAGATGCTCCTGCGCCTGGAACTGCACTGTCTGTGTGTGAGGAGGGGGTGGATTCCCAGGAAAAGAAAAAGTTGATTCTTCAGAGAGTTCAGGAAGCTGCTTATCCTGTTTAGGCATCCAGTGCTACCATGAATCCACGACCTGCGTCTTCCTACTAAGTGTTGTTCTTACCGAGGTGGGAGACTCGCACGTGGCACGGGGCTGGAGCGGCTGGGCACGAGCTGCCCACGGGGGAGGCTTGGAAACCGCAGGTGCAGAGCGGCCCCTCCGAGCCCCCGCACCTGGTGCCGATCTGTGAGCAGAACGCGCCGCAGCCGCGCCTGAGAGCAGCCTCCTGGCTCGGGAGCCGCCCCGCCCGCGCAGCGCCTGAGGCCCGTCTTCAGCCCGAGGCCGAGCGGCCCCAGCTGCAGCCCCAGGGTCCAGGAAAGTATAAAGGGGCGGCCGCAGGCGCGCTCTCGTTCTCGCGAGGGTCCGGTCTGCTTGTGGGGATGGTACGGCTCGTTTTCCTTCCACGCGCCCCTTCCCCTTTGTGAAAATCTTTTGTATTTTTTTCCGTTATTTTTACCCTAAATGTTACCCTTCCACGTGTACCAGCTGTCCACCAGCTCGCTGGACAGAACAGTAAGAATCGGGAAGAGCGGCTGGTCCCCGCTTGACTGTTCTGGCTTCTCTAGGGTTTTCAAAGTTTGTCGCGCTTAAAATTTCTCACTGAGTTAGAAAAAGCAGAAAAATTTCTCGCCACAAGATTTTTTAAAATATTTTTCAGAAAAAAAAACTTCCAGAAGTAACCTTTTAACAGACTCCTAAGAAATGAAGGTGGGGGGGGGGGGGAGAGAAAAAGGGAAAATCTTGAAAGTCTTGCCCTCGGGCCTGCCGCTTTGACTAAACAGAGAAGGCCATTTTTTGTTTTTAAACTTGGGAATACTGATTTTTCTAGACAAGATAAGGACTGTCAGCTCCTTTAGCTTGCCTTCTGAGTGGCAATGAAAGAACCAGAAAAATCAAGATCCATTTTAGCAACGGTCAAAAGTTGCAAAGAACCTGGGCCTGTGAAAGCAAAACCGCTGGTGCGTGTACCACCGCCGGGAAGCCAAGCACTCGGCTCGCCTTCATCCGAATGCTAACCTACTGCCGAGCACGGGAACGGCTACAATATTTCCCTGATGGGGCTAAAGATGGGTATTTTAGAAATACTGAATTTAAGTGGTGGGCTTTTTAAACGGTGGTAGTGTAGGGTGGTAGTGTAGGACTAACAGGGGTGCTCAAAAGCAGGGGACTCCTGTAGCGAAATCGGTTTTGAGACCACACTGTGCTCTGTGAAATTCCTTCAAGTTCCAGAGTCCACTGCATTCCCAGCACTACGTTCACTAGTCTGTAGCGACAGCCCAGGAACTGGCAACCATAGAATGTTCAAAAGGGAAAGAAAACATTGCACTAAAAAAACTGAACAAAGCTTATGTATATAGGGTTTGGGGTTGTACACAAGGCAGGGAAATGGGGAAAATCAAGATTTTTTTCAATGTCAATGTACATATAAAATGCACCAGCAATCAAGTTTTAAGAAAAATTAACCTCAAATGTTCAAAAGGAAAGGGAAGCAGGGGAAAGTTCACACAAAAATTTCATAAACAGCTGATGTATATAGAGAGGTTTGGAATTGTAGAGAAGGGACCTGGGGAAAAAGTCAAGCTGTATCGTATCATGCACAGTACAAATTCTCTAGGATGTTCAAAGTTGTCATGCTTAAAACTCACTGAGCTAAAAAGTAGAAAGTTTTCCAGAGTCTTTTTAAAATCAAGATAGTAAAATATCTTTCAGGAGAAAATGCTTTCAGAAGTAGCTCTTTGATAGACTTCTAGGAAAAAGAAATGAAGGGGGGCCGTAATCAACGGGAAAATCTTGTGCTCGGGCCTGCCGCTCCTCTTGCTAGTTTAGAGATCGCCATTTTCTAAGTTTTATTTTTAAACTTGAGAATACTGAATTTTCCAGACTGAGATAAGAACTGTCAGCTGCCTCAGTTTCTTCCTGAATTGTATTGAATGAACCTAAAGAAACTGGGATCCTTTTTAGCAACAGAGTCGAAAGTTGCAAAGAACCGAGGGCTGTGGAAGCAAAGACACTGGTGCAGGTACCACCACCCGCAAGTCTTACTAAATACTGAACTTCCTTCACCTGAATGCTAAACTACTGCAGAGCATAGAAATGGCTAAAATTGATGTTTTTAAGAGTTTTCCTGATGGGGAGAAAGATGGGTGTTTTAGACATTGAGGAGTTTGAGTCAAGTGGCGGGCTTTTTAAACGGTGGGAGTGTAGGACTAAGGGCTTAAAAGCGGGGGCTCCTGTACTGAAATCAGTTTTGACACCACACCGTGCTCTGAAATTCCTTCAAATTTCAGATGGATAAAGATTCCACTGCTCTCCCAATACTCCACAGTGTTTACTAGTCTGTCGCAACAGCCCAGCCCAGGAACTGTTAACCATAGGAAGAAAACGTTCAAAAGGGGAAAGGGTGGGTAGAGGAAAGTTAAAGAAAAAAATGCATTAAAATAGGGGTTGGGGTTGGACACAAGGCAGGGAAATGGGGGAAAGAGAATCAAGAGGTTTTAAATGTGGTCATAGTGGATGTGTAAAATGTAACAACTATCAAGTTTTAAGAAAGGGAATTGACTTTCAAAATGTTCAAAAGGGAAAGGGGGCAGGGAAAATACTCAAAAGGAAAACTTATGTGTTAGAGGGAGGGGAATTGGAGGAGGAAATGAGTCAAGGTGTCTTGTGCAGGTACAAACTCAATTTTGAATGTAGTCATAATGTACCTATGAAATGTACCAATAAGATGAATTTTTAAGGAATCAAATTGGCAACGTGGTAGCAGGGAACAACGAATCGCAGGCAGGTGGTTTTATTTAATTATACATGGAATAATACTAATGAGACTGGAGCCTGTTGCATCCTTGATGCCAAGAGCAGTACTGCTCTGTTGAAATATTTGGAGAATGTGTTGGTACGTTTACCTACAATGTGATGTACTTAGCTGAACTTTCTGTACAGAATTGTATGGAATTGAAAGCTTATGTAGATATCACACTGCCCATCTTATGGATGAGTCTCTGGAGGGGTTATGCAGATTGCCTAGGCAATGGTTTTGGGTCTAAAATTTAATAGCTCTGATGGGAAGCTCGGACAGTAGCACAGAGTCCTAGCCGTGGACGTGTCAGCACGAACAGGAATGATTTCACTCTGGATGAGATAAACTTAAGATCAAATTCCTTCATTGCCACATTGTACAAGGCTGTGTGATCTTTAGAAAGTTACAGTGGTACCTGGGGTTACAAACTCAATTCCAGTCACGAATTTGTTCCAGAATTCTGAACGCAACCGAATTAAACACTAGTTCCTTAAAAGTGGGATAATGCTCGGGAGGCAGGAGGATTGCTGAGTTCGCGGCGGCTTGCCTTGGGCACCATAGTGAGCTCAGGGCCAGCCTGAACTACAAAGCAAGACCCTGTCTCAAAAAAGCAAAACAAAAAAAAAAAAAAGTGGGATAATGACTTAAGGCCGTTGTGAGGGCATCAGGACATAATGTGGACACAGTTCTCAGTCCAGCAACTTCCCGTAACAAGTGGGAGTTTACTTCTTTCCCTCTGTGCCGTCCACCAAAGACTAAACTCTGGGTAAACCTTGGTCTCAGCATGTCTCTAACCGAACTTTAAGGGAACAAGCCCTAAATCACATTATCGAACAAGAAATACAGACCTGCCTAAGAATTCAGACAGTGACTAACTGGGGTGGGCACGCATTTGAGTGATGTCAGACTGGTAGGGAGAAAGCTCCACGCACCCATGGTCCTGAAGTTAAGCTGCTCTTCTCCAGTACAGAGGAACTCCTCAGTTTCCCGCCCCAAGCCAGGCAAGAGTCCCGAGATGCCCCTCCGCCTGGAACTGCACTGTGTGTGAGGAGGGGGTGGATTCCCAGGAGAAGTAAAAGTTGATTCTTCAGAGTTCAGGAAGCTGCTTTTATCCTGTTTAGGCATCCAGTGCTATCATGAATCCACGACCTGCGTCTTCCTACTAAGTGTTGTTCTTACCGAGGTGGGAGACTCGCACGTGGCACGGGGCTGGAGCGGCTGGGCACGAGCTGCCCACGGGGGAGGCTTGGAAACCGCAGGTGCAGAGCGGCCCCTCCGAGCCCCCGCACCTGGTGCCGATCTGTGAGCAGAACGCGCCGCAGCCGCGCCTGAGAGCAGCCTCCTGGCTCGGGAGCCGCCCCGCCCGCGCAGCGCCTGAGGCCGGTCTTCAGCCCGAGGCCGAGCGGCACCAGCTGCAGCCCCAGGGTCCAGGAAAGTATAAAGGGGCGGCCTGTTAACCCTCTACATGCACCAGCTGTTTAGTTCACGGGACAGAACAGTAAAACCTGGAAGAGCTGGTGGTTCCTGCCCCACCTGACAACTCTTTCAACTTCACTAAAGTTTCAAAGTTATCAAACATAAATCTAATTGAGCTAAAAAATCTTTCCAGAACTTTTCAAATTAAGAACTTATCCTTCATAAATACTTCCCGAAGTAGTCATTTGATAAACTCCTAAGAAATCATGGAAGGATATAAAATGGAAGGATATAAAAACATTGATAATCTTGGCTTTGGACCTGCTGCTTCTGACTTGCCAGTTTTGAGAACTCCATTTCTTCTAGATTTTACTTTTTAAACTTGGGAATAATGAATTTTCTAGGCTAAGTGATAAGGACTGTCAGTTTCTTCAGTTTCTCCTTTCTTCCTGAGTTACAATGAAAGAACCTAAAGAAATTAGGATTCTTTTTAGCAACAGTCAAAAGTTGCAAAGAACCTGGGGCTATGAAAGCAAAACCACTGGTGCGGGTACCACCGCCCGGAAGTCTTTAACTACTCAGCTTCCTTAATCAGAATGCCAAACTACTGCAGAGCGTAGAAGTGGCTAAATTGGTATTTTTAAGAACATTTTCCTGATGGGGCTAAAGATGGGCTTTTGAAATAGACATATTGAAGAGTCTGAGTCAAGTGGTGGGCTTTTTAAATGGTGGCAGTGTAGGACTAACAGTGCTCAAAAGCAAGGGGGTTCCTGTACTGAAATCAGTTTTGAGACAGGTACTATTCTCAGAAATTCTTCAAATTTCAGATGGATGAAGATTCACTGCATTCTCAACACTACATTGGGATGGTTACTAGTCTATGGCCACTGCCCCAGGAATTGGCAACCATAGGAAGAAAAGGAAAATGGAAAGGGTGGTAGGAGAAATTTAAGGAAAGAAACTTCATGACAAAAGGAAGGAAGCAAAGCTTCATGTGTAGAGGTTTGGCATTGTAAGGGGCCAGGGACATTGGTGGAAAAATGAGAATCAAGATGTCATGTACAGGTACACATTCTCAATTTTGAATCTGGTCCTAGTGTACATAATGTACCAATAAAAATCCAATTTTAAGAGGAGGAACTGGCAACCTGGTAGTAGGGAACAAAGAATCATGGTCTGGTGGCTTACCGAAGAATTTTACATGGGATAATGACACTACCAACACTGTAGGCTGTCCCATCCTTGACACTAAGAGCAGTACCTGTTGGAATAAATATTTGGTCAATGAATGTGTTGGTATATTTACCTACAACGTGATAATACTTAGCTGAACACCTTTTTCTGCCTCATTACATTGAAGTTAAAGCTTGCAGTTACTCTTTAATGTAGATGTCATCTGCCCATTATTTTACAGATGAGTCTCTGGGAGGTGATGTGGATTGCCCAAGCAAGAAATAGTTGAGCCTAAAATATAGTGCTATGTTCAATCATCCCATCTTATCCTCAGTTCTAAAGTGAACTTTTAGGGAACTGTTTCATAATGGCTCTGATGAGGACAAAGTTACACTGTAATGTGTTTTTGGCCCTTAGGCTTTAAACACTGTGCCTACTAGTACATGCCAAGGACATTGGCAGATTCTCACATGATGTAGACAGACATGAATTCTTTTCCCAAAAGTTACATAGATTCATAATTATGCAGAGTTGCTGAACAGTGTTCTAGGTGCAGAAAATATGGTGGATGGTGTGAGAGGCCAGTATCCCTTGACCTCTGGATTTGTCAGGATGTGAATCAGGATAGTAGACCTCTGAAAAATGCAGTGGATTATTGGGCAGAGAGTCAAGTGATACCGTATCATAATGTCTTTGATGCAGAACATTCACTGTCTTATTTTTTCATTTTCAATTTTGGTAAAATTGTCAGTCTTCTTCCAGGTTCAGAAACCAGTGGTTATTTGCATTTGAAATATGTTAAAGGTCTGTCTTCAGATAATTCATTTTCTAATCTTTTTCTAATTTTCTAATTTTCTTACATCTGTCACATACATACACTAACTTATGGACCCCAAACTTAGAAGCTGTTCAGTAAAAAGCAATAGAATGATACATTCATATAAAACTCTATCATTGTCATCCTGTCTCTGTTCCGGCATTACGTGGGTTTGTTTATATGAACAGTTCTTTAGTTACTGAAAATGCTTGATGGCATACGAGTCTGTAAAATTGCATCAAGAGCAATAATTTTCCCCCCCTCTCCCTTTAATTACATCTAACTTCACCACAGGGAATTTTAATTTTTTTCTCTTTATTAGGGCCCATATGTTGTACCTGTTAGGGGTTCATTTCTAAGATAATTAAAGGTAACTTTAGTGAAGCTCACAAAACAAGCACACACAAACATGCCAAACATGCTGCAGCTTCTAATTAAACAAGTGACTATAATTCCAGTTTACCTTATATTTACAGGAAACAGCAACTTTTGTTTATACCAACATCCCTTCCCTGCCTGCTGGATCCTGTTGTGGGTTTCCTGCCATGGCGGTCATAAAATAAAATGCTCCTCAGGAGTTTACTATTCTAAAAAAAATTGTAAAACTATGTGGGGGAAAAAATAGCTAAATTATTATTCCAACTGTTAGCAAAACACATGGGCACTTTTTTTTTATAGCTCCAAAAGTTGGCTGGAAGAAAACGTTACTATTCAACTCTTATAACTCATATCAAATTGTAGTTCACTAAAACTTTTTCAAAAGTTTATAAGTAGTCAAGGTTCATTTTGGTGCTACTCAAATATATATTATAGCAGCTGGATGGATATTGATAGCTGAATTTTCTATATTGTATTTCTAAGTACTCACATAATGTCATTTTGTCCAAGTCAATTTGGTTTATAGTATATTAACTGTCAAGGGTGCATTTCAAATAGAATTAAAGTTAATACCACTATCTGCAGATAAAAACCATATATATGATTTTTAAATTTAAGTCACACTTAAAAAATAGGTGATGAAGTTCTAAATTCACTTTAATCATTCCAAAATACTATTATTGCAGCATGTCATTGTAAAGAGATGGTTTATATTGTTTTGTTGTTGTTGTTGTTTTGTTTTTTGAGACAGGGTCTTGCTTTGTAGTTCAGGCTGGCCCTGAGCTCACTATGTAGTCCAGGCAAGCCTGGAACTCAGCAATCCTCCTGCCTCTGCCTCCCGAGTGCTGGGATGACATGCATGACCCACCACGCCCGGCACTTAGTTTACAGTTTTTAAGGGTGCTACAAATTTGCGACTTTAAATTTATGAAACCTTACTTTGTATTGGCCAACTACCAACTATAATATGCAGTTTTCAACCCTAGGCTAGATGGTTTGGTTTCCCTTTTCTGTTGCTGTTTTTGACATCTAATGGTGAACAATTTCAGTGGGGGGTAGCTTGCTGATCAGAGTGGTAAACTGACTACAGAAGTTCATGTCAGGCCTCTAAATAACACAAGAATACTATGTCCATATTCACACAAATTAAATCTTGTCTTACTTTGACAAACTGGAAGCCATCCACAGCGTTATTCTTAGCCCTGCACTGGCTGCTCACATTTCACCATGTGCCTCTGGTCCTCTCTGTACCATCAGGCCCATTTCTTCCTCTTTCTCAGACTACCACCCTTCTCCTTCTGCTTGGCTGTCAGGCTGTCTTGTCTCCACATTGTCCTCCCCAGTTCTGCCATTGTCAGCTTTCCAACCATGTAACAAGGTACCTAAGATACAGTTTAAAAGAACAGGAAACTTATACTGCCTCATGGTTTCAGAGGCTTCAGTCCATGGACACTTGGCCCTGTTGGTTTTCGGCCTATACATCTTGGTGAGGAACATGTGGCAGAAGAAACCTGTTTAGCTTGTACTGACTGGGAAGTAAGAGGAAGTGGCTGTCATACTAGTATTCCCTTTAAGGGTCCACCCATAATAGCTTGTCTTCCAGCTAGGGCTTACCTATTATAGGTTCCAATCTTTTTATTTTGTGACTTAGGATAGTAAAAGCCCCAAAATGAATAAGTTTTATATTTGCTAAAATTACATAAATACTGAATGAGAAATCACTAGGAAAGAAAAGGGGCAAAACAAAGTTCTAAACAGTAATCTATATGGGCTGAGAAAAAGGAATTTTGCTGTATAATTTCAGCAAATATACAAATCTGTATAGTCGCCACTTTGCAAAGATAACAGGGTCATAACCTATTTATATGATGTCCACCATTGTTTCCAAAAGCTTGAACCTCTGATAGCCCACCCTTCCAGGGGTGGTTATGAAGTGAGACCGTAATACTACCCCAAATTGAGACTAAAGTCAAATTGCCTGCATTGAGTTGCGTAATTTTGAACAAGTTATATAGCCTTGTCTCTGAAACAAAGCATTACGTTTGTCATAGTTTTATTAAGATTATATTGGATCGGGTCGGAGGGTTAGCTCAGTGGTTCTGGCGCCTGCCTCGCAAGTGCAAGGTCCTGAGTTCGATCCCCGGTAACCACATACAATGCTGGGCATGGAGACTCATGCCCACCAGCCATCAATGTCACATACCACAGTGCCAGGTATGGTGGCTCATGCCTGTAATCCCAGCTCTCGGGAGGCAGAGGCAGAAGATTGCTGAGTTTGAGGCTTGCCTGGGCTACATAGTGAGCTCAGAGCCAGCCTGAATTACAAAGCGAGACCCTGTCTCAAAAAAAAAGATCATATTGGATCAAGTAAAAAACTTCTGTAGGAAGTAGTCAACAAATGCTTACTATTATCAGACACTGAAAAAGGAAGAGATATGAAAAATGTGTAAACTTCTTGCCTTTGACATGGCAGTGATTTTTATACACCTGACCTATTCAGTTTTTCTTCCCCCTGAGTTGACATCCCATAATCTAAAATCACTTGTTATATTCTAGAAAGCAGAAGAAAATTTTTACTGGGGCAGTGAAGATTATCCTTGTTAAACAGCCTGTTTATTATTTGACCATATAACAACTTCTTGATCCATTGTTGGTAGAATTATTAGGAAGAGCCACCAGAGGCTTTAACTGTGATCCTAATCAAGATTAATATAATTAGAGACAGTCTTCTAACATCACCCTCTGTCAGACCCAGCAGTCTCTTTAACCAACAGCTCCACCTGGGCCATGTGTCCCATCTGTGTTTGCTTACCACAGGAGATAACCTTGTTGCTGAAGCTTTTACTGTGTTAATAATACGGTTATGTCACATGAAAAACCCCACATTAGACCTCCATTGGGTCAGGTTTTGATGACCCATCTTACAGCTGAGCAGTCTCTAAAATTTCACATAGGTGACTCAGAATGCTGGGAGCAAACCTATGGCACATGTTATTCTTCTGAGGTAAAGGTTGCTAATGTATGAGATTTTTCTAAACTGCAGCCTTCAGTTTTCAGTGTTGGCATTTTGCAAAAATAGGTAGATTTGGAGTTTGGGCCCTTGTCTCTAAAAGCTTCATCGTCATTGGCCTACAGTATGTCCTTCTGCACTGGTCACACTTTCATTTCTGTATTAGAGTGAGATACTTACCAAGTAGGCATATGGAAAATTCCTGATAAACGGCAGTTACTCACATCCAGTGTGCATGTGGCAGAAACTGGAGGAATGAAAGGGGCAGCAGTAGGTAATCTTATTGGTAGGCCTGGTTGAATTGCAGCTTATGGAGCCATTGTATTTTCTAACGTCTGTATTTGTCATAATAAAAACTTAACTTTGAATAAGTTTAGTGTTTTGAATTTGTTTACTAAAACAGTATAGAAGAAGCCTAGGAATCCTGAAGTTAGGAAACAATTCACATGGGCTGAAGGGACAACAGGAAAAGCTATTCTGTATGTTCATCTTTTCTGGTTTCAGACAGCTATGGATGCCTGCTGGTGAATGGGTGCAATTGTGTAAGTCACAAGTGTTCTTGCTTACTTGGAAGGTGGATTTGCTGTTAGTATGTGTAGTCATGCGTTAGGCCACTAGATTTGGGTTTTTTTAAAGATTAACCACTTAACAGTTTACTCTGAGCATCAGTCAGCCTGCTTGTTGGTTTGCATACTGTTCCAAACATTGCAGGGGCAGGTGCCATTTTTAACCAGTGAATTCTTGTATTGAATAAATTTGATAAAATTGTGACTTTTATACATCCTGTTATTATAAAAATTAATGAAATATACATGCAATTTTTGGTCATCCTGTATTCGAGTAACTTTTGAGATACAAATTGGTTGACTTGAAGGTCCATAAGTTTTACAGTGCAGCTGGCTGCTACAGAGTTGGAGGGAACAGGGCGGGACATGTTCCCAAGATGCTCTGAACAGCGTCCTGCAGTGTGTGATGCCAGTGTCGTGTGTGCTCCTGTGACTGAATCTTACAGAATACTGTGAAGTAGGAAGGGCGGGGAGAAGCTGGGCAGTCCTCTAGGTGAGGAAAGCGAGACCTGGGATAAGTACTTTCCAGAACCGTTTGCTTCTTAAAGGTCAAATTAGGGTCACCCTGACCCTCGCTGTGTCTGTACTTGGAAGAGATTGAGTAAAATCCTCCTAGACATCTGTTGTGGCCAACCAGAGTTAGCGGCTCCCAGCCCTTCACCATCAAAGTGCAGAGAGCTTCATTCAGAATCAAGATGCACATGCATAGGCCCCTTGATGTTCATCTGAATGGAGATGTCCCAGCGCAGGAGCCGGTGTAAAGGACTTGATGTGACAGTCCCCAGAGGCACTGTGCACTTCCGGGGTAAAGGTTGTTACTCTGGGTGACTTGGCTCATCACAAGATTGGGGAGAAGCAACTTTGTCAGTTTCTTTGTAGAGAACTGAGACTGGTTCACAGCCATCCACGCATAGCCTCCTGTAACCTCCTTCAGTACACACTCTTGCCAGGGCTCCCAGAGTCCTCTGCTCTTCACACTCTTGCCAGGGCTCCCAGAGTCCTCTGCTCTTCACTACACTTGCCAGGGCTCCCGGAGTCCTCTGCCCTTCACACTCTTGCCAGGGCTCCCAGAGTCCTCTGCTCTTCACTACACTTGCCAGGGCTCCCGGAGTCCTCTGCCCTTCACACTCTTGCCAGGGCTCCCAGAGTCCTCTGCTCTTCACTACACACTCTCGCCAGGGCTCCCAGAATACTCTTCAGCCCTCCCCACCCAGCTGGTCTTTTGCGAGTCTTATCTTAGAGCACCCTTAATTGCTCTTTGACATAGGTCACCTTTTCTGGACACCCAGAAACAGGAAAGCAGGCAAACTTAGTTGAATTATTGATAACTGGCCAAGAATGCTCAAGAAACTTCCTCAGGAGGTGCAGTGCGGCCTTTTCCCCTAATAAGTCCTGTCTGTGCACACTTTCTGCACTCTGAGGGGTCATCACTTTTGCAAAAGAGTTCTGACCCCAGTAGACAGAGCAGAGTGGTAACGTGTTTTTGATATTAAAGCACCTGTAAAAGCTGCTGGAAGCTTAGAAGGTCTTTGCTGTTGGTCCTCACACAAACTAGCTGCTGTGGATCGGATCTTTGATGTCTCCCAGAGGCTCATATGCTAAAGCTTCCTTGTTGGCTTGTGCTGTTGTTCCCTTCACCGTTCCATGGAAAATCTCTCAGCCATAACCCATAAAAAGCCCTTGCAAACAAGTTTGCTAATCTGTTTGGTAGCGGACAGAAGTGAGCTGTCGTGGGCAGGTGGCAAAATAAGAATGCGTGAGTGGGTGAGCAGACAGGACAGTGAGACTAACACAAGGCAGTGGGTATTTGAATTTTTAAAATGCAGAAATAACCTGGCCTTAGATGTTAAGTGCTCTATAAAAATTTAATCTCAAACTGCCTGATCCAGAGTCCATGCCAGTGCATAATCATAATGAAAACAGCGTGAAATTTAAGATATCTACACTTAATAATAGAAAAAATTCTGACAATTTAAGTCTAGTTACTCATGGAATAAGTTACACAGAAGAGAGTGAGAATATTTTCTCAATAGTAAGAGAAAGCTTAAATAGTAAGAGAAAGCTTGATTTAACTTACCTATTAAAAATGGTATCTATTTCTCTTTTGGCCATTCTTTCCTCTTGCCTCTGTCTCGTTAAACTTTGGGGCATTTTTTATTTACAGTACTGAGGGTTGAAGCCACCCTTCATACTGTGCTATGTCCTGAGACCTCTTAATATATATATAGAATACATATGAATACATATGCAGTTAGGACACTGGCAGATCTCCTGCAGAGAGGTAAGTAGCGTGGATGAGAGTGCTAGTGCCGACCTGTTGGAAGGCAGGATCTGAACTGGGTTTAGAGCCAACAGGATTTTCTGAAGAACTGGATATGAGAACAAGAGAATGAACGAGGTTTCGGCTCTGATGACATGCAGGCAGGGAAGGCCGCCATTCTCCAAAATGGAGGAAGATGAAGGAGTTTTCTTGGGGTTCAGGAACTCGCGCTCAGTCATACAAAGTTAGAGATGAGAGGTTCATATCAGATTTACTTTGAGTCCGCGGCCCACATGACTAGCATCTCATCCTGGGGGCAGGCTGAGGTTAACCAGAAAGGGAACTGAGGTGCAAAACAGGAATGGCCCCAATATTGAGATGGGAAAACTCTAAAGTGTGAAGGAAAAGGGGAAGTGAGAAGGAAGCAGGAAAGTGGACTGGACAGAGGAACCACAGAGTTCGAAGGAAACAATATTGGTGCCCTGCAAAGGTGGGGAAATGAATATCTTAGATGCTTAGATGTGAGGACAGAAATTCCAGAGATACTTTCCTACCTTTCAAAATAAGTTTATTATGATATGCTCCATCTTTGTGAATAACACCCAGATAACCTCATTGGAACTTTTTGTACGAGGATATAGCAGAACAGGGATTAGAAAGGATTGTAGGAAAACTTGCAAAAGTCCTTAACAGTTACTTTCTTGCTCAGAGAATCTGTCCTGTAAAGCAATATTAAAAAGCAATATTGAGGGGCCGGAGATTTAGCTCAGTGGTTCTGGTGCCTGCCTTGCAAGTGCAAGGTCCTGAGTTCAATCCCCGGTAACCACATACAATGCTGGGTGTGGTGACTCATGCCCACCAACAATCAATACCACATACCACAGTGCCGGGCGTGGTGGCTCATGCCTGTAATCCCAGCACTCGGGAGGCAGAGGCAGAATTGCTGAGTTCAAGGTTTGCCTGGGCTACATAGTGAGTTGAGGGCCAGCCTGAACTACAAAGTGAGACCCTGTCTCAAAAAAAGCAATATTGAGCTTCATGAGAGGATGCAGAATCATTAATTACTATGTGATATAAAACTGGGACCTAAAGTGACAGCTTTTTGTCACTTTATTGAAATAGAATCACTAACTTGTACAGTCCAATGTTTCTATTTTTGAAACTGTTTATGTCAATTTTATTTTCATAAGGGGCAAAAACAGGATGAGCAGCTTCATATTCATTGAGTAATCTAGCAAAGCATACTTAAAACTCTTGTTTAATACATGTTATATTTGGAAGCAGTGAGAAATGGAAGAAACAATGAATTCCAGAAAGGTGAAAGGTCTGAGTCATGCAATCCTGGGAGCAGACGGTACCACGATCCAACCTGCACCATAGCAAGGAATAATTTAACTATTATGTTTTCAGCTTTATCTTTTTCTCATAGCTGCTTAATTCTTTCATGTAAGTGTTCTGTGTCCCAAAATAAGTTTAGATTACCACCCACATTTCTGTGTCTTGTAAAAAGTGAATTCGTGTTCATCTATCTGGGAGTATCTTTAAGAAGATTGTGTGCACTTTGTGCAAGGTCATGTTCTCGAGGAAGGCCAAGAGGAGCACAATTTTTTAACCTCAATGAGCTCAGTTTGTGGGTGAAAATGGACAAGTGAATTTTGAGAAACTTCTATGATTATGAGTTAGTGCTTTGGGAAGTGGACCATGATGAGGGTAAGACAGAGAGGGAAAGTTTCATCATTTAAAGAAGACACTGGATGTGGACTTTGACTTATTTGGGGACTAGAAGAGCTGGGAAGATGTTTTAGGCAGAGTCTAAGACATAAAAGAATGCAGGTGGTATTAAATGATACTGTGGTGCACAAACAAGAGAAAGAGTAAGAAATGAGAAGGGTCATTTTCCTAACTAGTGGTAAAGAAAAATGACAATCGCTAATATGGACATTGGTGGTCAAATAACTTGTTTCTTATATGCTAACACAAAATACATCCAAATTAATACATATGTATAGTTAAGCTATAATGGGCAGGAGAAGGATATTGTGATTTGCAGACACATCTAGATCAAATCGCAGGATTTCAATCTTGGATTTAAATTTGTAATTGTTAAATACCTAGAGGCTCCAGACCTTCAGAAAATCAGAAGTTAATCTAATTTTTACTATTATTCAGACTCAGTGACTTAAATGTAGACAAAGGATCACATGGTGAACTGAAATTTTATATGTATACAGGCAATGATGAAATAGATAAGAGGAAGTCTGAGTAGAAATGAAACTTCAAAAACATACTGGGCACTTGCTAAACTTGCAACTAGCTATTCAAGGATAGGCAAAAATAAGTTATTTCACTGTAATTCCTTAATATCCAATAAGTTCTAAATACAGATTTGTTCTGAAATTTGTATTTTTGGTAACTTTATTATTGTATTTTTTTAGCAAGAAAGGAAATATGGACGAATTTAGAAAAGGGAATTAAAGACCAAGGACCTAAATATTATACTAACTCTTGCACTTCCTTTTCACAAAATTACTGTGACTAATATATCCATTTTTAATCTCAACTGAAAACCCTTTTACTCCATATGACTTATTAAAATGTATAGATAAGTACTATTTAAAATGACATAGAAACAGGGAAAATATCAACAATAAGGGTACTATCAATAACTTGTGCTTCTCTAATACATCCGTCAGCATTAACATTCTGTTGATGTAGAAATAAAGGACTTATGTCAAAGGAAATGTCTAGTTTGATTTTTCAGATGTAACAAAACAAAATACAGTGAAAAAGCCAGATTATGTGGTTAAAAAAGAACAGGTACTTAGAATTCTATCACCCCTTAGGGAGGAATTTTTGTTAATCAAGGAGCCTATAGCAAGACAAAATCTCATTTGTTTTGATATTCCTGTTAGCAGTTATTGAAATAACAGCCATGGTTTAGAGATCTGAGATGGCCCCAAGGTCTGTGTCTTAAAGGCTTGGTGCCCAGACTTGTTCTTTCGGGAGGTGGAGCCTTTAAGAGGTGAGGCTTTGTGCCAGGTTATTGAGAAGGTGTCTGATAGAAGCCTGTGGTGCTGTCTTCCTCAACATCTCATCTTCTCACCCTCCACCCTGTCTCCCTCCCCTTCTCCACATCCCCAGGCTCCGGAGCATGAGAATGTTCTCCACTACATGTTTCTAACATGAGTATCTGTCCAAAAGCATGGTACTGATGATGAATGAAAGCCTCCCAAAACTGAGCCAGAATAAGTCTTTTTCTGTGTTTTTTCATATCTGTCATCCTGATGGGGAGCTAACAAAATAGTTTTAAATGATCCACACTATTAAGTTTTATATGCAGTGAAATTTTGATTGGAAATTTGTTTTCTTATTCATCGAAGAAGCAAGTGCGGAGCACTGACTGGTGGTCATGAAGTCAGCTCAGTTTTTCCACCGTGAAGCCCCTGACCTTGAGCTTGTCCCTCCAGTTTTCTGGCCACAGTTTCCTAATCACTGATTTTGCCTAGTTTTTCTTGGAGCTATTATTACTTTGTTTAAATCCAGTGTGGCACATGATACATCAGAACATTAGATAAGGTGATTTTTTTGTGTGTGAGAATCAAATGAGTTAAATATGAAAATATACATTTGAAAAAATACGCAGTTCCTGGCAAATAGATGGTATTGTTAGTGAATAAAAATGAAGTCATATTTTAAAGTATAATTATCCTTAAGTACTTGATTTTATAAATAAATCACATCAAGAATAAACTTCTGTTTTGTACAAAGAACTCGGTTATAGCAAATATACCTCAGCTGGTCAATAATTCATTTCAAAGATATTTTGAAATTTAAATCATGACTTCATTGGCCAGTCTGGTTTTGTGTCCTCAGAATATCTGGAAATAACTTACAAATCCACGTGAATTTAGGCCTTTGATTTCTTTGTTCTTCCAAGAGCCTAAGTTCAAATGAGAGATTCTTTGCCATCTTTCTGTTCCTGGGTGGATTATTATACCCCTTTTACTCGGAGAGCAGTGTTGGAGTAGGTGAGATCCACGCATGCTAGTTTCCTATTTTGAGTTACACCAGGAGCCTTTCTCAAGGGGCTTCTCCCTTCCATCTTGTCCAAAGGGATCATGCAGTGTGGTGTCTTTTTGTGCCAGAAGACTTCCATTAGACAAACTCAATGGGAACTTATTTTGGTGATCATAAGGAGGCATGAAGAAAATCTTCTACCACTGATATGTTCACTACAAATCAAATTTCAGGAGGGCCTGACAATGTTAAATTCCTCATTATAAGTGAATGTCTAGGTTGTTCAAAAGTAGTGTTTAAGTCAGAGCTTTTAATACAGAATCATACTAGGTTTGACTTTGCCAGACCCAGAATTTATTTAGAGCATTGCTCAGTTCTGTTTCAATTTGCATAAAATAGTCCCCAAACCAATTGATACATATTTCCTGTAGGAATGGCAGGGACTGATGCTAAGCATCTTTTACATTTCACATAACATTGTTCTAAATATCTAAAAGTGTATCCTCAGATGATTAAAATATATGCACACTTAAATTTTACTCTTAATGCAAATGAACATAAATAGAATGAAGCACACAGGAAAGAATTAGAACTGGAACAGAGTTTTTGTAGACTTCAAAAGAAGTTACTTGGCAACAACCTAGGTAAATACTTTATTACAATTAGAGCAAAATCTTATTTACTTCCTGCATCTTGGAGGACACACTGCATCTTCCAAACACTATGAAAAAATCATTCTCTAATCCCCTCTTACCTAATCCTCCTCCACTAACGTTACCCATAATTACCCTTCCTCTGTAGTTGTTAGACTTGTTCAAAAAATTCTATTCAAGAAATGCTTAATAAACAGCCCTGTTTAAGTAGGTATCTTGTAACATATTCTCTACAATAGGTAACAGAAATGGCAAATAATGTCCATTTCTCAGTTCCAAGATGAGCTGAAATCCAGTAGAGATGTGTATTTATCAAGCTCTGTTTATCCCAGTACCAATAATTACTGCAATCATGCAATGAAGACTATTTTACCAGCTGATTTAAATGAATATCAAACTGAGAATTCACCTCAGGTGGTACCACACCTACCTTGCAAGTACAAGGACCTGATTTTAATCCCCAGTACTGGGGAAAAAAAAAAAAAAAAAACTTTGCTTCTGGAAAGATTTGTTACAGGTGACACATAATTAAAACCAAAAATGACAGTAGGTGTAGCTTATGAAAGTAGTACTTTGTGAAACTCCAATCTCTCCAGGTCATTTCAGAGAAACTTCACTCATCAAAAGATCAGTTTTGCATTTTTTTGAGACAGGGTCTCACTTTGTAGTTCAGGCTGGCCCTGAGCTCACTAAGTAGCCCAGGCAAGCTTCAAACTCAGCAATCCTCCTGAGTGCTGGGATTACAGGCGTGAGCCACCACGCCCGGCCAGTTTTACATTTTTATATAAAAATTTAAGATACATGTAAAGTTACTTCATGATTGTCCACTGTGATCAACATTCCCATTGTTTTTTCAATCACTAATGAATAGAACCAAAACAAGTAGGGAATTTCACTACTATTTAGGCAATACCTAACATAGTACTGGACTTTATCAAAATGCACACTTTATCAAAATCAATAGCCATAATTTCCCTTACCATTTATCCACTATACTAAGGTCACTTTGGAACTTTAAGAAAGCATTGTGAGAGTGACAGTTTTTTCTATCACCTGAGGCCTACGCAAGGCCTAGGATAGTTTACTAATCCATCTTGCACACCCCCAAGACAAGAAATCTCCTTCCCTAGGACAAGGTTGACAGTTTTCATCCCAAGTAGACAATCAGTAGAAACTAGTATTCCATGGACAAAGAAGGAAGAACTGTTGTAACTTGAAAGTAATTCAGTATTTTTTTGGGGGGGGGGATTTGAGAAGATATAATTTCTTTTGTTTTGAGACAGGATCTTGCTTTGTAGTTCAGGCTGGCCCTGAACTCACTATGTAGCCCAGGCAAGCCGCCGCGAACTCAGCAATCCTCCAGTCTCTGCCTCCCGAGTGCTGGGATTACAGGCATGAGCCACCACACCCAGCACTGTGGTATGTGGTATTGACTAGTCATGGGCGTGAGTCACCACGCCCAGCATTGTATGTGGTTACCAGGATCGAACTCAGGACCTTGCACTCGCGAGGCAGGTGCCGGAACCACTGAGCTAAATCTCCAGCCCAAAGGTATCATTTCTTTAAGCAGACTCAGCCTACTTCACAGAGCTGATCTTGGCAGCTTTCTCACATTGACTCGTTTTTCTGGATTCCCCCTTGGGCTCTCCTTGACACCCAGCTGCCCTACTCTTGGGCTCAATCAGGAAGTTTGGAAGAAACAGCTGTGCAGTCACTTATTGACACAACAATCTGAATCATGCCTTGTTCCCTGAAAGAATAAATAAACCCACCATTTCCCAGCTTTTATAGAAACTGCCTGGTGTGGAACAAGCTGCCATGGCCAGCCAGTCTCAGGGAATCCATCAGCTCCTTCAGGCAGAGAAAAGGGCCAAAGACAAGCTAGAAGAAGCCAAAAAAAGTGAGTCTCATCTTTGTTGCTTTTATCCAAAATGGATGAGAGGCGGGGAAGTGTGGAGAGCTGTGTGAGCTTCCTGTGCAGACAGGACCTGAGTTTAGAAGCCAGTTTTGACAGTGCTCCTGTGAAAGCCCCAGGAGTTCGCTGAAACCACGCAGCCATATGCTCCATCCACTACAATGGGACAGCTTTCTCACTCTGATCCATTTGAGAAGACTGTTTACTAAGAGAAAATATGGCAGTATCGTGGTTAGAGAAGCACGGGCTTTACACCCTGGCTCTGAAACTTCCTGAAGGCCTCCACTCCTTGGTTTGTTAGGATTGTGAAATGCTTAAGAGGTGGCCAACTCCCAGGGTGAATCTACTCACTAGAGCAAATTTCTTATCCTTCAAAAGCCTGAACTTCTATATCCACAAAATTGTGATAGTAATAATTTAATAGGTCATTCTCATCCCTTTCTTGATAGTTTCTAGTGTCCACTATTTTAAAATATTTCCATTTTATTCTTTACTGGTGCATCTATGTAAAATCAACTTCAGTCCTTCCTACTTTGATATTCGTAGCAGCTAATGAATAAGGTATTGTACAGCTATATGAATAAGGTATTGTGATCCTATTTTATGTATGCAGAAGCTGAAAATTTATTATTTGCCTAAGGTTATTCTAAAAAAAGTTGAAAAGGTGGTAGAGCTACCATGCTCAGTATTTGTTTACCCTTCACCATGACCTTGACTGCAAAGGGAGGGAAGGTGATGCTTAGACCGTGCTGCTTGCCCAAGGTCACAGAGTAAATGGTAGAGACAGGATATAGCAGAGTTTGGATTCCTCAGTCAAGATCTTAACCAATGCCCTAAAAGAAATTTGCATAATTTTTATAATAAAAATGTTGCAAATCTGCATCTTGAATGCAGGGTCCCTATGCCAAGATCTCTATTTTTTTCTTCTGCCCCATTTCACATCACCTTATCTTGATTTGTAGATATTTCTAGTGTCTGCCTCCTCCCCCATAGCTGGCTTGCCTCTACAATTAGACTCAAAGTTGAGAGAAAAATCTTGTCTTATATAGTTAATTGGATGAATATAAAGAGAATTAGAGTAGGCACTGAAAGTTTATTTAATTGCACTGAGTGGAATAACAGAAGTACATTACAATGAAAAAGGAATCAGTAATGAGGTGTGCACTTAGTCTACTGGGGCTTTTGACCACCATATGAAGTCCTCCCCCTTCTTAATACTTAATTTCCTGAACATGCAGGGATGTGGGCACCAACCACACAAAGGGAAAAGGCTCCAGATGGAGGTGGCATCAGAGTAAGAAGATAGTGAATACATGTTTTACCTGCTTTTCAATGTGTTCTACAGCAACCCACGCAGATGGTATGAATGCCATCGTCATACAGAAAGCAACACAGGGCAGGACCTGTGAGCCAACACCATACAGAAACTCCTAGTTTTTATAGAAACTTGAACCACATTTAAATCTCCCAAAGATCAAAATATTTACAATGTGATAATGATGCTGTAAAGGGAAGAAACAAAAGATCAATACCAAGCACATAGATAATCAATGTATTCACATGACTTTTGCTATTTCCTTTCCCTATTCAAAGTCATCAGAAAAGGAAAGCACTGTCAATTGTGGAAATTGAGAGTCGGGACCACTAAGCACTGCAATTTCACAGTGGGGTGAATGCCAAACTGCTTTTTATTAACTCCAGTTTTGGGGCAAACTTTGCTCAGAAATCAATTTTAATTTGTACACAGGAAGTTCATCTCGTGTACTAAAAATGCATGTTTACCTAGTGTACGCTCTTCATGAATTTTCCACCATAATCACATGAGTTTCTAACATGGCTTTACAAAATATTATGAGTTTCAACAAAGCCCTGCACTCAGTTTTATAGCGAATGTCAGTGTGTCTTTTCGGCCTCAGAAGTCACAGGGTTTAAGACAATTTTCACTGGATACAAATTGTTTCCCCACGTAGCTGTCAACAGGTAGCAGTTTACAGTTAGAACCAAACATGTCCTTGACTATCCTCCCACAAAATAGGTGTATTGCCGTATATACTCAACATGCTGTAACTTCCTTCATATGTCAGAAGTTTTATCTCATTTTTATCTGATTCCTTAATTTATTTGGTGTCTACCAGCTCCACACCACGCTGGTGCAAGTGTGATGAGCGGGCCTGGATTCCTCTTAAAACACGTGCCTATGAGTTGGGTACAGAAATGAGAGAAAGGAATACTGACGTGAGAGGCCAAAGTGATCATCATTTTAACAGACTCACGTGTTATTGTCTCTTTTCCACAAGAAGATTCATGTTGAAAGTGTAGGACAGTGAGGCTACAACCGAGTCTCAGACCAGGGATCAGATAATCATAATCGTTCACACTTTGTAGAATGTCTGTATCACTCGCTTCCTTAAACCCCTTAATCTGAAAGTCGGACATCCAAGAGTCGTCTGACTAGGACTTGTGAATATATATTTTAAAAAGATTGAAAGAGGGGTTAAAGGAGTTAGAGAAAGATGTGAAAAACCCTTAGTAACTCATATTGCTAATTGTTCTAGAAAAGTCCAAGGTGAATAAGGTGGCACCATTCTTATGCTGCAAAATATTAATATATTCCATTAAGGAAGGCTCCCTCAGACTGCGGGAAAATTGTGACAGGATACAATCTGTGGTATAGATGTCATGCCTTAAGGGGATACACAGGCAGGACTGTGGACCTGTGATGCCTCTAGGCATGGAATTTGCAGCCCCTGCTCGGGGCACTATAGCTGCTGATGGAGGAAAGGGCTGTGGACAGGTTTCAAAAGTTATCATGTGAGGCACAGAGTTTTCACTCTAAAACCTGTTCTCAACCTTAAGTTCATGGTACCTGTGAGCACCGCTTTTTTACAACAGTAAAAGCAGATGTTACTTTGTTTAATAACCAAAATTTGAAAGATAAGAATATGAGAGTACAAAGTAAGTATTGGAAAGTTGGTTTTCTTTTAGCACGTGTTATATACTGTTATAAGTAACAACAGAATGAAACAGATTAGAATGATCTAGTTCCATTCCTTTTTACTCCTCCCACAAGTTCTGGATCTACTTTCTCATACTACATATCTCTACTACTTCTGATAAGATAACAGGCTCAGATATTTACCTTTATTAACTGATTACAAACTGCTCATGTTTCAGTTTAAAATCTCACACATAATCTTCTGTATACAACAGCCCTTACTACACTTACATGGAAACATAGTAGGCTTGCAGTACTTTAAATTATATTACTTACAGTTAACATTTTTCCCTAAGACATTGTCCCTTAGTGGAAACGTGAAAGAAGGCCAAGAGATCTGTATTTTTACAATGGGACATCACAGACCTGCCCTGGAGACCCACATTTGGGATTTAAAACTGAACCTTAAATCAGAATTATTTTAGAAATCCAAATAACAGCAAGAACAGGAGGAACAGACCTGTTTTTCCAAACATGTGACGATTTTACTTGTGGTTTTGATGATTTATGAAATATATACCCATTTCAAACTTGGAAAACTCTAGAGCTTTGCACAAGTACTGCTTAAAATTTTCAAATGCTCTGGACTTGGCATGTTCCTGAATCACCCTCTTACAAATATCCAAGCCTTCCGCCTGGAAGGTATTAAATGGTTCTTAACTAAAAACTATAAATTGAACTATGACACAGATTGAAGTCAGCAAATGTAAATCTTCAAATCTGTATGTGAAAAAAAAAACAGAACAAAGGAATATTTTTAAGACTCCCTAGCAGCTATAGAAAATGATGGCAGCAGTGAAGGACACAGCCCTCCAGGCTTTCAAGGAAACGGTGTGGTCCCTTCCGGCTCCCTGGAGCTGTCCCGTCTGAGAGTAAATCCAACTTCAGCTTTGTAGGTGGGAGGACCCATCAGGGTGCCCCAGCTCGCTGTGCCTGCTTTTATTTTTTTCTGTTTTACTCAGAATGGAGATACTAGTAGTACCCATTTCATGGAACCGTCATGAATAGCAGAGTTAACACTTATAAAAGACTTAGGACACCACTTGGTACATAGAAAGCACCCAACAAATGTTAGCTATTAATTTCTTTTTAATGTGTCATAGAGAATTATTTTTAAAGCCCAGCAAAAGAATAGATTTATGGTATTTAAACATGATCCACTATGAGCTATTTTAATTATACTTTTGTCCAAAACAGATGCTTAAGAATATATTTCTACTTTCAAATTAGATATACTATAACATAGGAATGTAGATTAATTTTTGTGGATGTATAGGATATTAACTATCAATTTGTTTCCACCTCTTAAGTATTGTGAATTATTTAAACACACTGATCTAATAAATTCTTCATGCTTTAAGTGGATATTTTGGTTCATGAAAGTCGGGGCTTTTCATAAAGTAATAAAATGAGTTATATTAGAATTTCATGGCCCTGTCTTATGTTTTGTAGGCCTGTAAATACTTCTTTGTAGTCCAATGAGTAATAGGGTATTTGTAAGTATACTGGATTTTCATTTGAGTATATAATAGTAAAATGCAGAACATTTTTTGTCTGAGTAGATACTTAATCCAGGATCTACACAGAACAATTTATAATATTTTGTAATAAAAAATAGAGAAACATCAAGATAAATGGGGTTGTGAAAGGAAATACTCAAAAGAAGTTTGGTAGACAACATATGTTCACTAAGAAGACTGGCTTCTTTTGTTTTCTTTTTTGCCAAAATTTATAATAGATAAAAAATGGCATTTAAGTCTAGTTGATTTTTATCATACTCACAGCTCTCCAAAAGTAAAAAAAAAAAATTGTCCTGAGTTCAGAATAAGTCACTAGAAACAGCTAAGAATCTCCAAGACATTCTCAAAGTATCCTTTGTTTGCCTTGCAAATCAAGGTCTCTCTGATGTGATGTTTGTATTTTGTCAGGTGGTATCTTCCTTCCAACCTGCTAAGATACCTGGCTTTTCCTTCCATTAGGTCCAAATGACAGTGTGTAGCCTTTGCTTCTTAATAATCTTCTGCCTTGTTTCTGAGACATACAGTAATTACCCCAAACCAGGTGGCTTTAAACAACAGACATTTGTTGTTTCACTGTCCTGAAGGCTATAAATCAAAACAAAGTGCTAGCAAGGTGGAATTGGCATCACAGAGGGAGAAAAAACCAAGACAAGTAGGCCTCTGTGCCCCACGAGCTCGCTCATGTGCAGCTAGCCTCCCCACTCCTTGGCTTGCAGCTGCACCGTCCCCTTCCAGAACACCCTCTCCTTACAAGGACAGCAGTGATTTCATCTTATCCACTATGGACCTCAGTTTAACTTGATCACACCTGCAAGACCCTAACAAGTTCATTCTCAGGTAAGAGATTAGGCTCAATGTAAGTTTCAGGGATGGACAATCAAATTCGCAGCATCCTGTACTTCCCAAGTTCACCTGACGTTATCTTACTTTTTTTGGTCCTGCTTCACTGGTGAATTTTCCAGAGAAGTTGCCTGTATCTCTGTACACATTTTTTTCATATTTTCCTGTGAACTCTTATTTTTACAACTCCATCAAAGCTCCTCTTGTCAAGATCAGTGTTTCCAAACCTGACGTCAGTTCAGTATCATTCACAACTAGAGATCCCTCTTTCATCTTTGGAATTCTTCGAAATATGGGACGTTTCATGTGGTCACCCTATGTTCGATGCCGAGTATATGGAGAATAAAAACACAAACTCCTTTCTGTTCGTAGCAAACATATATTTGACGACGAAGAGGAAATAGCTATAGTTTAAAACTTTGGCACTCTTGCTGCACAGTGAGAGAAGCAAACTAGAGGTTAATATGAGTGGATTTGACACATGCATTTTGCTTCACCTCAAACAGAGCAGTAGGCTTTAGGCTCCCATTTCTTCCCGTGGATTAAATCAGGTGTAGCATTTCCAGGCTCTTGAGCAGTGGCAGCTGCTGAGTCCGTCCGGAAAATTGCTGTGCCAGCAGCGATTTCCCTGTGGTGCTCCTATTTAATTGAACGAGAAGCAGCAGGTGACTGGTGCTATGACAGGGGAATCACAGACACACTGAGACTGTCATCACGTGACGGAGCTACTGTACAGCCCCTTCGTGGAGGGCCGGGTTCTGCTCGGGGGTAGGGCAAGAAGCTAATAGGCATAAAGTGTAGGGAAAAGGAAGCGTGAGGCTCTGGCTGCGGAAGAGCCTTGCGTTTCACCAGACCTTGGGTTTTAAAGAGAGCAAAGACAGCTAATTATTCTGAATGAGGTTTACTTAGCTCCACTCCTGGGCGATGGACATTTAAAAGAAATACATTTCAAGTTGAAACCCAGTGAATCTTTCTATTCCAAATGCATATTCAGTGACTAGCAAAGCAACTCAGACCTAACTGGGAGAAAACTTTAGAAAGAATATGCATTCAGATGGTGCAAAGATACAGAAACCCATCATCAGATGACTATAGATAATAAAATTTAGATTTTGTGAGCTTAATGAGAACACACATCTAATTCGAAGCCTATAATGCAAGTTACCCAAAATTATAAATTTTATGTTTTATATATTGAGACGCAGTCATAAAAAATAAACCATATTAAATGAAAACATTTCACTAAAACAGTAAGGTAATATTCAAGAAAATTTTAATATAATTCAGTTTTTTAGTTTTATCACAAAGCATTAGTACGTAAGCCCTTCAAAGTGGGGGATAGTGAAGGTATAACAGCAATTAGTCTGTAACACCAAAAACTTAAATATTCTGGTTGTCAGAACACATGTGCTTAATGATCCCTATGGCACTGTATTTGTCAGAAACTTCCATCTACTTTGTCTGCTGGCTTAAGGCTTACACCTTTGCTCTTAATAAAAGAAAAATGGCTACTTAACTAAATCTCCTAACCATTAAAAACAATTGGTTTTACAGCCACTTTCAAGTCCTCTGAGAAAGCTGCTACCAAAAAAAGTAAATAAAACCCTACTTTGATGTATTGTGGGCTTAATCAGACATTCTAGAGTAACAAACGGTAAGAAGAAAAAATCACAATAAAATGTTTTTTAAAAACTCGGTTTGATAGAGCGATAGAGCCTGAGTTGCCTGTTGGTAGCGAGTGATGTTGGAGACCTGCCAGGGTAATAGCATCCGGTTGCCATGAACTGAAGGATTCCTGGCAGCGGGTCAGGACAGCAAATCTGACCAAATAATGTCTTTTTGAGTAAGTGACAGCTAAAATCTGTTCTCTGGGTGTTACTGCTGTGAAGAAATGGGAAGATATTTTATTTAAACATGAAAGTGTGAAAGTTATCATTTCCACATTCTAAAGAATCCCACAGAATAGTAAGAACATTCAATAATCTGTTTTTAGTGAAGTTGAGATTCTAGAAAACATTACTCAAAAAATGGATGTTATCCATGTTTTTAAAGTCAAATTTAACATTCTGTGTATATTGAAAAGAAATAATCACTCTCCTATGTCCCTTAATTTTTAGGAAAAGGGAAACGATTGAAACAGGCCAAAGAAGAAGCAATGGCAGAAATTGACCAATACAGAATGGAGTTAGAGAAGGAGTTTCGGCTCAAACAATCTAAGGTGGGAAAGTTGGCACTGATTTTTAACAGCATAGATTAAAAGGCATTTCATATTCATTTGATACAAGGTAAAATATTGGGAGAAGTATGCTGTAATTAAGCAGAGGCAATTCCACCAAATACATAATTGCTAACAAATTGCACTTTCAATTTGTCCTACAAATAGTCAATACCGGTTGGTAGCATAATATTTATTGGGTCAGGGATTTGACTCAGTGATACTGCACCTGCCTGGTATAAGCACCAAACCTGAGTTCAACTCCCCCAGGTACTGTGGGGGAAAAATAGGTACATATTTAAAGCTCATATTCTCAAATATCTTAAGTTGGAGGGGTTGGGTAAAGCATCCTTCTAGAAATGATTGACACATCTTTATAAGAAAATTTCATAAAATATTTTTTCAATGTTTACTAGAAGTGATAAAATACATTCATGCTAAGTTACAGAATGAGTTGCTTATGCCAGGTTTCCTTTGGCAGATGCCAGATGTACAGATCATCAAAGTAGATACTGTTGTAAATTACTGGAAAGTCTAGTATTTCCTTTGCAACTTAGAAGATTGATTCAATAAAACATTAAAATGCAGAATTTTTATCTTGCACTATTTAAATATCTGTATTTCACAGTAAAAACTCAGGTGCATGACAGACACCTTCCTTTCCATGAACCAACATGGATTAAGATAGAAAGTGTCTCTGTGCCATCCCTAAGACTTATATAGCACTCTTTTGCCTTAGAGTATAAAGCTCTATTCAGAAGGTTGATATTCCAAGATGAGCTACAAGTTTTGAAAATCTATTTATAATTTTTATCTACTAATAATGAATAGGACCCCAAATAGGGTTGGTTGGCTAAATTGACCCTATCAGAGAATAACTTTTCCAATGAGTTATTTCTTTCAATAAGAGCCCTTCTCACAGTAAAATAAACCACTTAGCAAAAATTATCACTATCAATACTTGAAAAGAAAATTCTAGTCCATATATGTGTAGATGCCCTTCTGGGATTGATCCTCACATACTTGTGACCACATTTTCCACACCCTTATTTCTACTTGTTCTACTCTTGTCATGTACTAGACTTCCTCCTTTAGACAAAAGGAACATGCCACTGATATGGGGCCTTGGCACACTGTTCTCATCCCTATAATTCTTTTTTTAGACTCATGTCTCTTTTCATCCATTTTCAATTGTTGACTTCTGTTCACCTTCTCTAAGTCTCTTTCCCAATAAAGTAAGACTCCATTATTTTCCTTCACAGCAATTTCACCACCTGATGCAATACATACTTAGTTTTCTTTGTCTATCTTTCCTTTCTGACTATAAGCATCAAAGTGAGCCACAAATATTCTTTGTTTGGTCATCTATAGTTTTCCTAGATTTTAAAGTGGTGCCTCTCCAATAGTCAAACAACAAAGATTTGTTGAAATAGTGAATAGCCAGATAGTGTTCTGTGGTCTTATCTTGAATTCTGTTAAAATTATGATGGTAGAACCTGAGACCGTAACTGGCATCCCTTACAGCCACCTTTAACTCTCATCGAGGAGATGTTGATCTGAGGCTTACCTCTAATTTTAGCATCCTAATAAAACTGATCCTAATTTCAAAGAGTGGTTGAGCGAAGCCTCCTGAAATACTCTTTATCCAGAAGAATCCTATCAGATATAAATCTGGCTTGGGATTTATTCTCTGCTTTGAAAAACAATTAAGATTCCTCCTCGCTCTCATAATTAGAGCTCCAAGCCAATTTTACAGCTAGTTGATCAAAAGCTCACTTAGGAGGAGTCACCGTGTGGAGGCCTCTCTTCCTTTGAGCATATTGTGACGCCGGCAGTGCAGATCCTCTTTCCTTGGCATGACCTCCGTATGTCAGGCATGTTGCTATCCCATTAAATCTAGTCATCATTAACCCAGGGCAATTAGGATGTCTGTGAGGAGACCCAGCAAACTGCTGTGGCCATTACACCTCCAGTTTTTTTTTTCTATTACTGCTTTTTAGCTGTCAGTATATCTGAATTTTTCAAGTCTCCTGACTTAACAATGGATCTCAGTGTAAGTTATATACCAACTAATATTATTTCATCAAAGATTTATTTACCACCCTCCTTATCATGGCTACCTAATACAACTTCTACTGAGTAAGGTGTTACATTGTTTAAAAATATGGACCATAGAAAATGTATTAATACAAATAAGTTACATGGATCATATTCTAAGAGAAAGGCCTAGTAAAGGTTTCCTTGGGCACACTGAGAATTTTTGTATATTTTTTTCTTTCTGAATTTATATATCACAAAAATATTGGGACAACAAAACTTTGAGAGTCCAAGTCTGTATGATCTGGGACTTGAAGCTCTTAAACAGGCACATTTGCCAAACTTACATGGAAAGTGATTGAATCAAAGATGTACCATCAGCATCAGCCCTTAGCTTGAAAGGCTACACAAATTAATATGAAGAGGTCTTAACTGGCATCTTTGATCCAAGTATATCATGACACGGTGCAGGATTACCAATTTCTAATGTATAAGTTTACCAAATGTTCATATAATGGGCTTCTGCCAACATGAGTAACAGAAAATAAGTAGTGAATTCTCCATCTGGAGAGCTGGTTATTGCATTCAGCAGAACAAATATGCACCCAGAATGGGTAATAGTTTCCCAGCTACTTGTATTTTAATCTTTTACTACTTCAGACATTACGTATAAAGGGAATTATTTTTTAGCTGGGTAAAAATCTCACACAGGATTGAATTTAAAAGGAAAATGTTTAATTTAGTAGAATTATTTTGATAAGTCTGTTTAAAATTTTTAGTAAGGCAAGTTTGGTCCACATGTACCTGCTACTTGTATATTCACTTATCAGAATGTTTTGGGAAAGATATCTTGTGTCTTAGAAGCTCTGTCTTAACATTACTTCCTTTGAATCCAGAGGCCCCTGTGTTTGGACTATAAAAAGGAGCTTAACGCCAGAAGGCTCCACTGCATTTGGCTTCAAGCTCAGGATCCAGAAGAATTAAGTGGATCTTAGAAGTTAAAATAGCCCCACAATTCCATAGTAAACATCAGTCGAATTTCTTGGATTATGTTAAATACACCTTAAGAAAAGCAATCAAACACACCAGTGTTACCTTAGCAAAGCCATATTTAAGGAATGCTGAATTTGCAAAGGGAGATACATTAGGAGCTGATTATTTTAACAAAAGATAACTTTCATAGTGTTATACTCATGGAATCCTTTAAATTGTTACTTTTCCTACTCAAGTTATGACCTGACAACCGAGAGAATATAGGAAATAATGGAAATAAGAAGCATTGCCAGTTAAAGACAAATCAGAAAGATTTAAGCAGCTGAAGTTGTAATGTAGCTAAAAATGGGTATAATCTCAATTTGGAGAATTTAAATTACCCTAACATTATCAAGATTATGCATGTTATCCAAATGCATACATACATTGTGCATATGTGCATACACTTTACAGTTTGTATTAAAAATACTGTAGACAGCATTTTGTGGCTCCATCGTCCAGAAAAAAATGAGATCACACAATGCATTTTAACAACCAAAGAAAAGTTATTTGCTTCTTTAAAAAAAAAAGTGGGATTGATGTCTTTCAACTTTATTTTCCAAACTTGTAATTCAGGAAAGATGTAAAAAGAAGATAGAATAGAATGGGGAAGGGTTATAAATACATGACAAATGCAATGGAATAAAAAGCTGAGTGTGGATAAGGGTGCTAAACTGCATGATATTTTTACTGTGTGTACCTCAGCAAAGAAATGAAAATAATCTGTCACATGACTGTATCCCCCAGCTCAATTATGTTAATATGATACATAATTAGTTCCATCCTTGATTTGGTAGATAATGGGCTCTCAGAGTAACGTCTCAGATGAAGTAGAAGAACAAACACTACAGAAGATACAAGAGCTAAATAGAAGCTACAACCAACATATGGAAAATGTGATTACACAGCTTTTGAGCATAGTGTGTGACATGAAACCAGAAATCCACGTTAACTACAGAGTTGCCAATTAAACATACATCCTACTGTGCAGTAAATGGTATGTGGGTGCGTCTAGTTTGCTTGTAGCTTTGTTTATACTAAAAGAACTTAAATGTTAATCTTATTTTTAGATATATACAAACTTCAATGTGTCATAACTTACATGTAAGCTTTGAATTAAAAATTGTTGCTTTTATTGCCCCTATTAATAGCTATGAGTGTCTAATTTGGAGAAAGTCAAGACTGCAGAATAGTCCATTTTTTTGAAACATGAAAGGAAAATAACTTCTAAAGATTTTTTGTCTCATTTCTTCAATTTAGAAAATGCTCAGGTATGGCTATTCAAAGATTAATTTTAAAGGGGAATATAATTATGACTCAGTCTAAAATGAACATGTAGGATTTTTTTTTTTTGTCAAACTAAGTTGTCACTAGTTAAAAATTCTAGAAATGTTCATGGAGGAAGAAACAGGAATAAGGGTTATACATACATCTTAACAGAAATGGGTCCTATAACTCTTCTCAGTATTCCTTCAACTAATTTTAGTATATTTTCAACTTATTTTAGTATATTTTAAAGGAAAAAGAAGCTGATAGCATAGATGGCATTATTTTTGTAAAGAAGCGAGTTCCCAGGTATGACTTCTGTACAGAGTTAGCTCAGTTTCTCAGAAATAAGCTAATTACTACTTCATTATTAAGTCTAAGAGTCATTGCAGGCCTGTTGTGGAAGCAGAAATAGTGTCCCCTCTACAATTGTCACCAAGCCTGAGGAACTTACTAGAGTTACCTTGGGAGCAGGGACAGCATAGGCTTCAACCAGGCAGTGACTCCAGTGCCCACATCTCACCTGCCTTTCTTGAAATTTTCAGTATTTACGTCACTAAAAATCATGATCACAAAGTTTTTATTTTTAATACAGAAATTTAAGTTCCAGCCCAAAGAAGTTAATAAGTTTTAAGTACCATTTCCATACAATTTATCCCAAGATAATTAATTGCATGTTCACATTAGATAAACAGAAGAAAATTGTAATTCCATTTGTTTTCTTATTTTTTAATTGCATTCTTTATTGGTACAATTTGCATACATCTCACAATCACACATAACATTGGGGAATTTGTACCAATATATGACAGTCAATTCTCATTTTTACCCATATCCCCACCCACACCTCCCCACCCCCTATATACATGCTCTTTTATTTTCTTTCAGAATCATATTTATTTCTTCCCCTCATTACATCCCTCACCAAATTTCCTTTGGAAATTTCCCATTCTAAAAAGACTGTCATACTACTAGAGCCCATTTGCATCCACTGGTGCTCATATCAACAAGAAGATCCGGTATTTGCCTATCTGTGCTCTGTTGATTTCACTCCTTAGCGTGTCCTCCAGGTGCATCCATTTGTACATAAATGAATCAATCTTGTCATTCTTTATGGCAGAATAGTACTCCATTTTATTAAAAAACCATGTCTTCTTTATCCACTCTCCAGTTGATGGGCATTTGGGTTGTTTCCAAGGTTGAGCTATCACGAACTGAGCTGCTATGAACAAGGGTGTACATCTGTATTTCCACTGTGATTTTCTAAGTTCTTATTATTTTTAAAACTTGAGTGTGCAAGGAACACAAGTTAGTTTCACACCTTTCGGTGTTAGATTTCTCTATTCCTTAAAAAGATACCCTGATTTCTCAATGAACATAGTAAAGGTATCAAATATTCTTAGGAAAACTCTCCCTCATTTGTTTTTCTTAGGAGAAGAGTAGGCATCAGAGTTGTCTCCCCAAATAGCCAGTCAGGGACAATCACTGTTTCAACACAGATTTGGAGAATTCAATTACTCTGTCTTAGAGAGCTAAGAGAATATGTCACAGTGGGTAAAATTGCCCTCTTGAAAAAGTTCTTATTCAAAAAGATAATTCTGAAAAGCAGTTTTGTGATTACTCTTACATCATAAATTATAGTTTTTAATATTTCATGAAAACTAAAATGCATACTTCCTAGATATGAAAGTTAAAATATGTTGTCTGGAATACTCAAAATAAGCTTGCAAGTATGTTACAGGACACGGGACTATTTTTAGGCTCTCAACAGTTTAGAAACACATTAAGTTGGTGTGTAACTTTCTCAGAAATAAAATGGGGCCACACCCCCAAAAAGAGGATGAGACCATGCGCATGAGGCCTCCTTGGAGAGCAGTAGTTCTTAACATCTTAGTCTCCAAAATGGTATTGAACTAAACAATCTTGACAGGGATTGTAAGATTCTGCATGCTAAACTGAGCCAATTTCACGGAGCTCCATTCACTATGTACAACGGCTTTATTCCATACTGTAGTACTTTTTAGATTTTTCAATGACCTTGTGATCTACGTACCCTATTGTACAGAGTTAGGGCTATCTCCAGTAGGCTGGACTCTTCTGTAGCTCACGTATTTTTATACTCAAATACAGTTTCACATCTTGGTGTAACTGAATGAGTCATTTTCCCAGAACTCTCATCTCACAGGTGGTGAAGTTGCCAGGTTCTACTTTTATTTACATATAAAAAGATTTCGTGTGTTTCAGATACTTCATTTGTCTGAGAGCATTCTCAGTCACACTAAGAGGTTGACGTTTTTGTACACATACATATTCTATAAGGCTTTTAATTATTTTTCTACCTTTGATCTTTTATCCAATCAGAATCTACAAAATGGAAATTCCACTAAGTTCTTACTCATTCTTGAAAAAGCATACAACTTACAGAATTGGAAAGGAATAAAAAGATTACATTTTTTTCTCTTTGTATACATACATCAAAGTAGAATTGCCATCAGTATCTCACCTCCATTAATTCCTAGATGGGCAGAAATAATAAGATAGTATTGGCCGAGAACATACAAAACTGCTTGTTTGTAATGTTCCAGCTGAGGCCATCCCAGCGCTAGCCACACCACTCATAAAAGAGACCACTTCAGGCAGAAACCCACATTCCCTACACCCAACCAAAAAAGTGAATGAGCAAGAAAGGAACTGTTATCTACACAGAAGATTCATAAACTCATGAGAAATAATCAATGGCTATCTTGAGCCACTGAGTTTTTGGGAGCTGTATTATGAAACCATGACACAGCTATCCAGGTGGCACACTGCTTAAAAAGGGGAGGCTGATACACTGTCCTGACCGCTGCCAAGCACTGCAGTAAAGTAGGATGGAGCTGCCACTGTTAGTCACACGTGCTCGAGGCTGTGGGATAGGAAAAACTGATGATTAAGACTATAAAAACCATCACATACAGTGCAGCATCTCTCAGATGTATGTTGTCTGTGTTTGGAATGGGAAATGTTACAGCACATTCATACGCAGGTGGAAATTCCTCTAGAAGAAAAACTGGGGTTGAAGAATAGAGAATTGTGGAAACAAAGTCCTTGAGACAGCAAGAAGCATAAGACCACAGGCAGAGGAGTGCACCTTCCATCCCAGCGGGGATATTTATATTCAAAAAAGGACCACAGCAGGCCTGGGCTGCCGTACGAGTGGGTCAGTAGATGTGCTGCTAGGAAGAGAAAATAAAATGCTCATGTCTGAATACTTTCGTTTTCACATTAAATATGAAATGGTCATCTGAAAATGAATGCAGGCTTTTAAGAAATGCACCAAGACAAGACCATGGGCACAACGGCGATTTCGTACCATGGCTAAGTAGCTAAGTGGGGCCCAGCTGTCCACAGTGGGGATGTGTGAGCGGGACCCTCTGCCGTGTGTCTGAAATGAGATCCAGACAGCTGCTGCTTCCCCAGTGGATGATGGTGAGCTACTCTGGCAGAGGGTAGTTGAGCCAGAATAATTCTTCCAAAGACTAAAGATGAATGGCCTTAAATGTAAAGAAAATCGATTATTGGAAGGTAAAGTATTAAAAAACTATAAGCACAGAGATGGTTACAGTTGACTCTTTTTCAACCTGAAGAAAAGAGACTACTGTTAATTCTATATGGCTCTAAGTTTCCTGATTTTCTAACTTCACTCTATTGGCGTGCTAGGGCCACTGAAAGCAGTTGCTAGTTTGATGGGTTCTTTTCTTCAGAAAGTGGCGTGAACAAGGGCTGTTGACAGGGGTTATGAGATGAAGAATGATATAAAATCAATGTAATTTACTTTTGTTGCCAATTTAGACTATCATGAAATATCTCATTCTAAAGTAAACTTCAACGGTTTCTTTGTCAGACAAGGAGATCCAATGGACCAGAAGTCTAACCAAGCCTGTTATATCATACTAGCACTTCCATGAAAAGCGTTACAACTGTCAACTTGTTATCATTTTTATTAATGTGTAATCAATTAATAAGAGCATATGTGTCTCACAGACCCTAACAATATTTAAAAAGATTCCCGTGAACATGAGAACCTTGCCAATATTCTGAAGACCCGTTTCCTAGTGGAATTCACAGCTTGTTGTCACAGATCAGAAAGATGCTTTCCTAAGCACAAATGTAAATATATCCAAACATCCCAAATAAAACCACCAGCGCCGAATGCTAAGTACGTTGATGTCTACACAGGAAGCAAGAAGCTTCGTGTGGTGATAATACCCACATCAGCAAGGTTTAAAAGAGCTGTGATTTTGCTGATTGCAACTTACACGGACCACTCCTTTTGCAAAGACTTGCAAAATTTGATATGGATATAAACTAATAGAAAACCACCCTGCCCCAGCTGTGGAAAGAATATATCTAAAACAGACTGTCCGATGACACCCTCACCGACTGGAGTCCTTGCAAGTATAAGAAAGACTGCACAGGAATGTTAGCAGCAACACTAGTAAATGAAGACATAATAGTAAGGCCAGTTGTTACAGTAATATGCCAATCTCCTTTACAGAGAATTTCCTCCCTCTTTCCCTTCTGACAAGCTTTAACGGTCCTTCAAGTCCTTAGATTAAAAAAAAAGGCTGCTGTGTTCCTCTGGAGTTTGCTTTTTTACTCTGCATATGCCTCGTCACCAAGCATCCCAATATAAGAGGTACATATATAATCATAGCACCAACTTCTGTCTCTAGAACTAACATTCCCACATCCATCACTTTATGTAGCAAAGATAAAGCTAGCTACCAGGAGCCAAATTTATTAAGGGAAGGGAAGGATTTTCAATAAAAAGACCACAACCTTAAAACCTGTGAAGTTTCATGTGATTCTCTAGGAATGGTGGCCCTTATCTGCAGGGTGATCGGGAGGCTCTTGCAGAGTGCTTAGCATGTTGTGTGACTTCCAGTCCTTGTCACGCCTCCCTGCCCTGGGGTTTCCCTAAGGGCAGTAGCTGTATTCTGCTCATCTTCATCTCCCAAGACCTAGCTCGAGTTTTAGAATATTATCTTGGGTAATGATTAACTGACAAGCTTAATGTTAATAAGCAATATTGTTACACGGAAATTGCTTCCCATGCACAGACTAACAGGAAGCTCATGGCCTTAGAAACTAACCCATTTCTTAAAATCTCTAGTTGACCTGCTAGAAAAACAAAGCAAAAATGAAAGTCAGAGGTTGAGCAGGAGTCAGTCTGGGAATGAGGAAGAAATGTGACACGAGAGGAAAGAACATGGGCAAACGCCCAGGGACACAGAAAATACTCAGACGTGAAAAACAGAGGATCCCACCTAGCAAGAAGCCTCAAGGTGCTGGTGGAGAGATTCTAAGGGCCTTTTATGCCATGCTAAGGGGATTTTTCTGTGTTTGAAATGGTTGAAGTTTCACCGAGTAGCTCTAGGAAGTACAGTGAAAATTATATGTGCAATGACCAGGCAGCATGCAGTGAATCAGAAGCTGAGACAAGAGCGGAAATAGGAAGTTTGTCCAGGAGGCTATTGCAGTGGCCCAAGTGGGCGAAAAGTAGGTGCTTATCTGTGGCACTAGTGGAGAGAAGAGGGTAGATGGAGAGATAAGAGGCAAAAGTGCCCTGAAAACTGGCTAATGGCAAAAGGAGAAAAAGCCTAATGGAACACTCAAGACATCACACATGGAGGGAGGAGTGGAGGGAAAAGGACGGAGCACCAAGATCCCACCCTGAGCCCCCGGGGGAGACGTCCACAGTCCCGCCCAAAAGGGCTGAACGTGCTGCCCGGCGGACACCCGCGGGCAGACAGCCCCACTGGGAGACCCTTTCTCAGGAGGAGCCGGCGCTCGCTCCCTCGTTCATAAGCACCGTCGTCATCCAATGCAGAAACCAAGGACAAACTGAGACGCTCCCATTTCACGTACGTGAACTGATACTAAGTCCAGCTTTGACTCCGTTGCTGCCCTTCTCGGCTCCCAGGCTCCAGGCAGTGCCTTCTGCCAGCCCCCTTCGTTCTCCACTTAGGGTAGTTACCCCTTTCTTCCCCCCAAGCGGCCAGTGCGAACTGATCGGCTCGTGCAGGGATCTGGGATTGTCCTCGTGGGTGTGAAATATCCTTGCAGCTCTGACATGGTCATCCCCGAGGATGTCTGGCCTTCCACGTACAGAAATGGTCTGTGAATCTTGCACCATCACCAGCTTTCTCTCCAAGTATACTATGGGTTTGATACCATTCCTGAATAGCAGAGAGTTTGCTCATGACATAGCAGGCAGCATTTTTATGTGGACATTTCCTTTTTGTTTTTATTTTTATTGGCACCTGTTCACAGCACTTAATGATTACATTCATTGTGGGGAATTGGTACATGGATGTTCCATTTGAATTCCTTTTCTGTCCACCCCTCCCCCTCTATCTCCTTCCCTTTTGGAAAAGATGTCTCCCTGTTTCCTGTTTCTATGGCACCTGCCTCTCCCAACTGTCGGGCCACTCCTTGAAGTCATGTGTTGTCACCCCCAGTAGCACAGAGGCAGCTTCTGCGTTCCTCTGGAGTTTGCTTTTTTACTCTGCATATGCCTCGTCACCAAGCATCCCAATATAAGAGGTACATATATAATCATAGCACCAACTTCTGTCTCTAGAACTAATATTCCCACATCCGTCACTTTATGTAGCAAAGATAAAGCTAGCTACGAGGAGCCAAATTTATTAAGGGAAGGGAAGGATTTTCAATAAAAAGACCGCAACCTTAAACTACTTAAACTACATGAGTTCTCGGGACAATCCACAAAATCCTTACGTGCCAAGAAGGAACGATGATGCTGCGCATTTAGTGTATTGTCCTAACACTGTGGATTTGGGGACACCACCTGGAGAGATTTTAACTCAGGCTATGTGTTGGCTTCCTTGACAAGTTCCCCAATGAGGCTGAGCAGGAGCCCATGCTCTGAGAAATGAGTTCTTCCCTTTTTGTATATCTGGCCAGAATAGCAAAAGTAGCATTTCTGTCC
>PVIC010003782.1:44972-66654 GCA_004025085.1 Thryonomys swinderianus | reverse complement strand
AGCAGGCCACAGTGTGAAATGGGCGGGTAAGACGAGCAGCCTTTAATAAGTGAGACTGGAAGAAAGACTTGAGGAAGAGATCAAAAATGAAACTTTCTCCTCTTTACAGTAAGAAATTCAAAAGAGATAAAATTAGGTTATATTCCTATACTTTTCTAAGTATTTGGCTTGCAGAATAACTTACTCTGTATTTTGCATTATAACAATAAAATTGAGTGATGCCTGAAGGCTGCTATCCTAGGTGCTTCTTATATCTGAGGGCCCCTTACTGGGATTATCTACTGCCTGATTTGGGTTAACATCTTATCTAC
The DNA here is from genome assembly GCA_004025085.1 of Thryonomys swinderianus. Lineage (NCBI taxonomy): Eukaryota > Metazoa > Chordata > Mammalia > Rodentia > Thryonomyidae > Thryonomys > Thryonomys swinderianus. Next base: position 66,343 of record PVIC010003782.1, on the reverse strand, counting down.
TTGTTTTCTTGCTGAAATCACTATACCCAGGTTTCACCGTGACAATTTAGGAAACTGAATTTTTCTCTTAAGCTTTGCTGGTAGTTTACAACTCTTGACTACAGGGTAACCTTGCTATTCACTGAGAGAATCTATGCTCACAAAACAGTCACTTACAAGTTTTTTAATGTTTGTTATTCTCTTTAATTTTTTTTTTACAATAGATGAAGCTTTTTTCCTGAATTTATGTTTGTCATGAAAAGGGCAGAAATTCAGCTAAATTCAGATTTTAAGCTAAAGATACATTTTAAAATTTTAAAATTAGATACTAAAAGAATGGAAGCAGGATGTATAATGTCTAATCCAGTCAAAAAGGAAAAAAAATTAAATAAAATTTAAATAAATTTTATTTAAATAAAATTTAAATAAAAATTTAAATAAATAAATTTAAATAAAAGAAAGCCAGAAAAAAATAGAAAAATTAAGATAATTTTTATCAAGCTAGAAGGTAGAAATAGATATAAATAGAATAATAATCATGCTAAATAGAAATGGGTAACTGGCCAATTAAATATCAACGATTACAAAATTAATGAAATAAATCCAGTTATATGCTGTCTGCAAGAGGATCCAAAAATGTTAAAATGAAAATTAAAAATAGCACCAAAGTAATACTAAACAAATATGTTTAACAAATAAAATTGACTTTCAGGTAAAACAATCATTAACAGAGATAATTAGAAATAAAAACAGTCACACACAATGCTAAACTATACAACTGACAAAAATGTTACCACTCTAAACTTGTAAATGCCTGGCACAACTTCCAAAATACCTGAAGTATTAATGGGAAATATTAAAGAAATAATTGAGAAACTACCATCAATCAGAAGAAAACTAACCAGAATATGGTAAGTGAAAGTAATGAAGGGAAAGAATAATATGATTTGAAAAGAAAAATAAAGCACATGTATATAGGGGGTGGGGGATTATGACATGGGTAAAAATGAGAATTAACTTATGTCATATACTGGTACAAATTCCCCGATGTTGAGTGTGATTGTGAGCTGTATATAAAATGTACCAATAAAGAATTCAACTGAGGGCCGGAGGGTTAGCTCAGTGGTTCCAGCGCCTGCCTCACAAGCGCAAGGTCCTGAGTTTGATCCCCAGCAACCACATACAATGCTGGGCGTGGAGACTCACGCCCACCAGCCATCAATACCACATACCACAGTGCTGGGCGTGGTGGCTCATGCCTGTAATCCCAGCACTCGGGAGGCAGAGACAGGAGGATTGTTGAGTTCGAGGCTTGCCTGGGCTACAAAGTGAGACTCTGTCTCAAAAAAAAAAAAAAGGAATTCAACTGAAAAAAAGCAGAAAACTAACCAAAAAAAGACTCTAGACTAATATCAAGCAGATTTTTATTTATTGGAAATATAAAGAAGTGTAAATATAATCTTTGGATAAATCACCAAAATGTTTACTACCTACAACTCAGTTGTGGAAAGGACACAATATACCAATAAAGCAACTGCTAAAACTTAACATTGCTATTAAAATGATTCCTATACTAAAAAATCATTGAGTTCTTGTTTTTCTCTTTAGTCATATAATTTAAAAACTGGAGAACTGGTTAGTTTTTACCATTCTGAACCTTCTTTTTTTATAGTCAGATATATACCCTCTGGAGAGATCACCAGAGTCAAACACTTTTATATCTACAATGTGTATTCTGCTACTTGGGTTTTTTTTCCCCCCTACAGCCAGAAATAATCCAAAAGATTGGAAAATATTTTTGACTTTTAAAAAATTGTTTCATTATTCTTAAAATAAAAATAAAAATTCCTTTCCATGCAGATTCTCCAAAGATACACATAAAATGCTGTAGAGGAAACTTTGATGTTTTACAGATCAAATGATACTGAGAAGTCTGGTTCAAAAGGGATACACAGCAGACTCCACACTGCCAGGAAGGTGCTGTTTACCGAAAATGTGCCAACTTTCAGTTGTGCTAAGCATCATTGTTTGGAATAGACAAAAATCATTTCCTCCGAAGAATGGGGAGGTGGAGTTATCTTTAGAAGTTCCCATGCTTTATATTTTTATGATTCTTTCTACCTTATAATACATAAAAGAGTAACTGCCATCTTTTATTTAATAATCTCAATGTTCTGAGTTTCCCATATTTTATAAAATAGAAATGAATAAAAAGTGAAAAATAGAGTTGAAAAATAAGCTCTTATAATGAAAGATTTAGTTGCTAACAGGTTTAAGTTTCTTCATTTAGTTAAATATCTACAAAGAGGAAATTCCTTTTGAAATAAAGAAAATTTTTTTAAAACCCTTGCAGATTTTTTTAATATGAATTATTCCATTGCTAGAAAAAAAATACAGTGGCCAAAACTGATAAAGCTGAAACTAGATCAGTGTACAAATAACAAGTAATGTTTGGCCACGTCTAAGAAGTCTGAGAACTCAGACTCCCTCTGGTCGCTGCAGGTGGCATCTCCCTTCCCTTCTACTTAAGGAAACTCAGTAGGTGTAAGTATCAACCATACGAAATATAACTGCTAAGCACAGTCACGTGTAAGTTCAGTTAAATCTCACTCTTACTCCACAAAGTAGGTATTACCATTTCCTATCCAGTTTTATCGATGAGAAAACTAAAACAGTTTGTCATTGCATTTCATCCTCAAAGTTAATGGATGATGAAATTCAGATTTTAATCAAGCACTGACTGATCCCACAGCTCTTCCCTTAGTCAGTCCCTGGACACCGTTAACAGGCCCCATGAAGACAATATCAGAAGACAAGCAAGCCATTTTTGTTCTGGGACAGCAAGAACACACCAACTTTAGTTTTCATGAAATGAACAAATTAATTGGTAGCGTGCAGTCCTTCTCCCAGGTTTTTAACATCAATTGTATTCTTCCTCTATTTTTACATGTATCTTTTGTCTTTGTTAAAATATTTACTTCGCTACTGTAAATCCCATTTCCCTCATTTGCTTGCTTACCACTGCAAAGTTTAACCTCAAGAAAGTTATATAAAGGAATGCGATTTTTAACTCTTGTTTTCTTTCTTTTTGTTCTCTTTTCTATCTGACAAATTATAGAAAAATATTCACTTCAATTACATTTATATGGCTAAAAAGCTTACCCAATGGCTGCCAATCTAAAGACTGAGTAGGTGCCCAAGAATGGAAACACAGGCTAGTGTAAGAAACAACAGCGTGTAAGAGCCTCTTTAAAAAACCACATAGCATGCCTAAGCAGAGCAGTTTTGTGTGAATAGAGCATATGTGTGACATAGTAGGGACACGAGGAAGATAAAACTTGAAAGGTAAGTTGCAACAAAAAATAGAGGGCTACCTAAAAAATGAGTTTTATTTTATAAGCAGCAAGAAGTTACGAAAGATGTTTCTGAAATTGACTGGCCCTGCACCTTGTATGTCAGAAGTATATTTGGTGGCAGCCTATAGGATCTGAATTTTAGAGAAACAAGAGGAAGCAGATAAAAACAGCTGACCGGAAGTTGTGCGAGACAGTGTGGCAAAGCCTGTTAAGCGATAGTATCCACAGGTGTTCCAGCAATAGAAGCTCTAGGGCTTTTACTGACTCAAGTGAGAGGGGTGAGGGGAAGTTTGAGTTCAAGTTTCCTTGTTGGGAGGCTGAATGGATGATGATGCCGTGAAATTCAACGTGGAGAAAGAGAAAGTTTGAAAAGAAGAAAATGAGCTTCATTTTTCAAGGGTGAAGTTTGAGGAGCTCTGGAGACCTTTGGGTGGTACAGTCAATCGAGTGGTTAGACATGAGTCTCCCGCAGTGGAGAAATGTATAGGTTAGAGACAGAGACTGCACAAGATGCGGTTGAAATCATGAGAAAGTACAGAACTGGTGCAGAGAATAAAAGAGTGGTTTGTCTGCTGTTATAGCTCTGCTTTTAGCATTATGAGACTTCTTCATGTCATTAATACCATCAAAAAACATTATTTTAAATAATTACCACATCTTGTTGTAGAGTCATGTCCTTATATTAGTGCTTAGATTGCATCAAATGTTTTGTTCACATCTGATTACTTCATTAAGATACATGGAATTGTGAAATTCCTGAATAAATAATATGAACTTCTAACAGAATATTTTCCCAATGTTTTCCAAATATATTTTTCAACTGTACAATAGTCTAATCTCTTATTCAGCTAACTGTAATGGTTCTCAGTCTGTAATCCCACTTTATAAAACATCCAACTCTGCATATGTTTGTATATATTCATTCACCTCACAGATATTTATGAACTATTAAAAACCACTAGTTTAAACATTTGGATTCTATCTGTGCTGACAAAAATCAACAAAAATTTCTCCCTTTATGAGTTCATAAACTAAAGTGGGAGACTATAAACAAGACACAAAATAAATACTATATACAATGGCATTGGCATACTAAATTTATACTCTATATAATATATAGGTATGCCCATTAAATACTAACTGTCAATATCATTGATTGATCATGGAAATACTATAAAAAAGGAAATATAGAGAGAGAGGAAGAAAGGTGGGAAGCAGTTTGTCTTATCAAATCAGCAGGTAGTGGTGGAGGTCTTTGATCAAATCATGCATGGAGGTAGTGAGGCATGGTTGTAGCAAAAAGCAGAAGAAGCAGACGATGAAAACACCCTTGGTCTTCTGTTGTATTGGAGGAAGGATAAGCATTGGGGGGTTTTGTGATACTGGGGACCAAACTCTGGCCCTTGTGCTTGCAAGGTAGGCATGGTATCACTTTAGCTAAATCCCTGACCCTTAACTATGTATATTGTTTGCCTTAAGTTTCATTAAAAATTTTAATGTGTGTTCAGATGGGAAAATACCTACCCACTATTTAAATCAATTGTATGGCTAAAATGATGTAGACCATTTTAGACAAATGTTTGAGATATGAAACATGCTATTACCCTGTTCTGATCATTACATGTTGTAGACATGCATTGATACAGTGCACTACACCCCATAAATACGTAAAATTATCTCAATTTAAAATTTTAAAAGCACATTAAAACTACACATGTAAAGAGAAAGTGAATTTCTAATGAAATAACTAACACAATGTTAATTTATCATGTTATATTCTAAACACATAAAAGTAAAATATATCTTTTCTATTTTTATAACTAGCTAGAAAATTAGAGTACAAATAAGGTGATTAAAAGGAGTTATTATGCTTACGTTGAAAACTGAGAACCTGGGCTGTTAGATCTTCCAAATAACTAACATTTACTGAACAAAAATATGTGCTTATAATTCAGTCTTTACAATAAACACACCCCCACTAAAAATGAAAATACAGGGAAGCCAAGCAGCTTGCCAAAGCCCAGACAACTGACCCGAGCTCCACAGCTCCTCGCCATAAGCCTTCTCAGTGCCTTTCTTCTCCTACTTGTGGTGGGGCAGGACGGGCGAGACTGCCAGAGGATTATGGTCAGAGAGCAGTGTGCGCGACTGCTTGCAGCCAAGGAGAAAATCTCTGGCCACTCTCTTTAGGAAGGAAGGAGGAGACAGACAACTGGAAGCCAGACTTAAAGAAAGTCTGGTTTAAAGAAAACACAAATTGTTTTCTTCTCAGTGACTGACAGTTTGAAGTACCAACTGAAACTATGACTGGAGAACTCACATTTAAACATTTAAGTTAGGCATCATGTCCTAGGATGGTGAAGAGAATTCATGCTTTGTGCCAAAAATAAGAGAGCAAACCAGGCCCCATAGCCAGACTGTCTGTAAAAACCAAAGCCTGGGAGGGCTGGGGATGTAGCTCAGTGGCACCGCACCTGCCTGGCAAGGTCCTAAATTCAATTCCTGGTACAAAAAGAAAAAAAAAACAGGCCTGGGAGTGCAATGATGGAGGAAGCCAGGAGACTGACTACTATTCCTGGAGTATCATAGATGTCTTTGAAGGGCAGCTGATTTAATGTCATAAACTGGAGTCATCAAGAAAAACAGATGCCATTCAGGACTTAGCTCACCAAAGCACAGCACAAGAGTCACTTCAACAGGACATAAAACGACAAAGCTACCATTAAAACAGCAGTAGCTCTGACTACCTTCTGATTTAGGCCCCCTCATGAGAATGCCAAAAGAGCTCAGTTTAGCCCTGCTTACCAGTGCCAGGCAATCTGATATCATTTCCTGTGTGATTAGGAGTCCGACAGTTACACTACATAAGAAATTAACTGTGGCCAGAACTTCTGTGCTGATATAGCACCTGTAGGGGTGAAGGAGGTTTCCTCTCTGTCCTCTGAAGTCTCACTGCAATAAACAGGTTAACTCATAAAGACATAGTCCACACACATTACGCATTCAACAAAATCTTCATCAAACCGTAGTGTGTGCTCATCCACCGTATTCATCGCAGCTGGCATCGTGGGACTCCTGGGTCTTCCCCGGAGTTTCCATAACCAGGAAAAGTGAAAGTCCCAAATTAGGTCAGTACCAGGAGGCAGCCACAGCAGTGCACCTAAAGGCTCTGCCAGAAAGGACTTCTAGGACTGCTGGAGGCAGGAGTGGCAAGGACAATGGGCTAAGTTTGTGTGAAGCAAAGGGTCTTCTGAGGAGGACCGATGCCAGCGTATCCTTTATTATAGTGAATTTTTAACTTAATCATTGTATTGTTCTGTCACACCTCATATGTACCCTCTTTAAAGTGGAAAGGGATACAGGGGAAATAGTTTTAGAGGAAGAGTAAATATTTTTTTCTAGGGGAGATGAATGGACTAGAAGAGGAAACAGTTTGGGACAAAGTCTGAGCTCTGGGTGTGATGTCAGCACCACTCTTTCCTCAGAGTTCGTCTTCCCTGTTTGGTCAGATTTTCTTCCCTGTTTGTGGTGACTACATTCATTCTAGAAGAATTTGCCTCTGTCAGATAAGGGCACTTCAGAGTGCCTTTGTATGTTCAGGAGAGGTGAAGAGGTCAGAGAAGGGGGAGGAAAGTGTCAGAGACACCTCAGTTCTGAGCTCGCTGCTTTTCTTCAAAGTACTTAGTGTGTAAAACCACCGTACAGTACCCTCATGTGTTTTCTTAGCCCAAAAAAATCCCAAGCAAAATTATGTGTTCTTTCAAACATGCTCATACACTATTCTAAATGTAACTCTATACCTTACATTATCTGAATTATGTTATGTTGTTTTCAAATTGCTTTAACCTCCTTCACTCCTTAGTTAAAAGCCATCTTATTAATCAAAATAACAGAGTACAGAATGAAGACAAAACTCTCAAAATATCTACATTTGCTCATATTGAAATTTACTGGGCTGAGAATGTAGTTCAATGGCACACCACTTCCTTGGCATGTTTTCTAATTATAGGGCTGTCTTTTTTGTGTTTGCATGTTGTTTTCATGCTAGAGTTCTACATCGTAAGTCTTGTATGTTTCACACTCTTTGCACATCACGGTAATTTCCCATTTCAGTTACTTTAAACCAAGGAAAGACTTAGAAAAGCTAGTAAAACCAGATAAATGCAGACTCATGTTTAGCTCTTTAGACTTTATGCAAACATTTATAGTTTTCTCCTCTCTACCTGATTTGACTGTAGTTTATTTACCAATTCACTCTTTTCAGTGAAGAACGTATTCATCCTACACAATTATCTTATAAAACAAGTCTCTTTTTTTCTTCTCACCTTAGAGATAGAAAAGTATGATACCTTTCCTTCCTATCCTAAAAGCCACAATTGATATGTGTATTATAAAAAGACAAGTTTAACTGAGAAGAACACAACATAGTTGTTCAATTAAAACGTTATGTAACTCAGGAGCTTTCAGAAATTAAGGTCCAATGACTTGGGGAAAACCACCTATTTACATGCTTATATTTGATGAAGCATGAACACTCTTGAAGAAATGTGATTGGACAAGAGGGTTTGACTTAATAGTAATAGAGTGAGAGGAGCCAGTTCTTGTCCTTTATGTACTGTTCCTTCCCCTCGGTGTGGGTCAACACCCTTAAGAAGCAAGTGCCTTTGGATTTACTCCCAAACAAGGTAGGTCAGAGAATTTTTGTGATCAACTGCTACACAATAAAGCAGGAAAGGTTAGAGTAGCAGTTCTGGGTTCTATGGCTTGCTTTGGAGGAGCAGGATGCTGGTTTTAATGACCCCCTTTAGAGAAAAGAAATTCTGGTGTCTGTTTCTTTCCTTGAGGAGAAAATGGAACAGGACAAATGCAGGCAATGGATTAGAGAGAGATGCTACTGAGGCCTTCCAATCAGTTCAATTCAAAGTATTCAACCTACAAAAACATTGTGCTTCACAATATTATTTTGAGCTCAACACACTCTCCTATTTTATTGACATATTTAATTAAGTTACTAAGCCTCAGTAATAAGTACAACTACCATCAAAGGATTTCCTTGTAAATACAATTTAGTGAACATACAGCTCAACAAGTAGAACAGATATATTTGTTTTGTAAGAGCCAAAGTGGGCTAAGAGCAACCAGTCATCAGGGAGGTTACATAGGTAAGAGAAATTTCCCAGAGCCCCCTGGCAGGGCACCTGTGCTTCAGTTTCCTTTCCTTAAAAAGTCATACACATGGGCTAGAGATTTAGCTCAGTGGTTCCAGTGCCTGCCTCGCAAGCGCAAGGCCCTGAGTTCAATCCTGGTAACCACATACAATGCTGGACGTGTTGACTCATGCCCACTAGCCGTCAATACCACATACCACAGTGCCGGGCGTGGTGGCTCATGCCTGTAATCCCAGCACTCGGGAGGCAGAGGCAGGATTGCTGAGTTTGAGGTTTGCCCGGCCTACATGGTGAGCTCAGGACCAGCCTGAGCTATAAAAAAAAAAAAAAAAAAGTCATACACATTACTTCAAAAGACTGTAGAAGGTATTAAGTGATACAATGTTGATGAAAATGTTCTTAATATTGTCACTATTTGTTAGTAATATGTAGCTGGAGCGTTAGTAATAAATGTAATTTCAACTTCTTTTTATTTATTTTGAGCCACTTTCTATATGATGATACATGTCTTAAGGTCATAAAGCAAAATCTCTTTGATTTTACTATACAGAATCTAAAAGCAGAATAATTTTGAAATAGGTCTGTTTCCAGGCAACTAAACTAGTAGCAAGACATCTTTATCATTTAAGTATAAATAGCTTTAACTTGGGAGGGGTGATAAAGAATAGTAAAAAAAAAAAAGTTTTATAAAAATATGAGTTTGCATTTTTTCACATTGTGTTTTTTGTTATGAACCATTGATTACAAAGAATCAATTTATGTCTGCAGTTTTTTCAGTTCAATAACTCCTTATTTGCACAAGTGACACACGGTCCTTTGAAAACTTCTTTTTCCTAAAATTATGGATATTTGGGACTAATAGACAATTTTACTGAAAGGATCATCCTAGTTTGAAGAATAGTGATGATTTAGAGTTACATTTTGCCAGATACCATGCTATTTTGAATTACCTACCATTAGGGTAGCTTCACAATATTACCCATAAAACAGCATTTTCCTTCTTTGCATTTTCTGCCTCTTTCAAGTCATTGTTAGTGGCACAACAAAGAAAAACCTACAGAAACCCTGAAAAGCTGTTCAGGACAATAATATGAATGTGAGCTACAGAAAATAAATAGACTTGCAGCCTTCCCCCACCTCATATTTGAAAGCACCCACATTTATCTAGTCTTTCTCTTTTTTTAGTTTCTTAGAAAAAGGGAGAAAATATATTCAATGTAAAAATACACTATTATATCTCAGAAAGGAAATGCAAAGCTAATTAAGGGCTGTTTGAATGAACAAGTCACATTGCATTGTCTACTGGGAGCTGGCCGCCAAGTGCTTTTTTGACCAAGAGTCAAGGAAAACATTCCAGAAGGCCCCAGCAAGCCTGAGAGAGACGCAAGGGGCACTTCTGTTTATCAAGTAGGTGCCAGAGCCTGCTTCGGGTACTGTTGACGTCGCAGCTTCTCCCACTGATGTTCAGGGCCTCCTTCTGGGCGGGGAACTGCTGCTCAGGTCTTGTCGTGGACAAAGGGTGTATTCGTCAGTCTGTGGGACCACCTCACAGCTCTGCCTTCTGTCAATTTTGTTTTTCAAGATTCTTTGTTGTTCATCTTGGACTTATCTAGAGACCTGGGTTTTAAGATACACAAGAGCTCAGGTCTTGCTGCAAAATAGTTGATGCTTTGCTGAAAGAAACCAGACAAACTGGTTCGTATGATTACCTATAACATGGCAATTTTAGATACTTAGCAAATGGTAGCCGTGGAAGGAAATAAGTTGCTCTGCTTTTAAAATATTTCCTTCTTTAGTGTTGGTACTAAGTCCGGCAGACCAAGCATTTAGTCTAATTGCCTGGCGGCCTTGGGTGGGATGTAAACAAAACTGAAGCAGCGACTTTATTAAGAAGAAGATCAACGTGGGACATGGAAATATGTTCTTATTATAATGGGTGAAAAAAACTATGACTTCACTGGTGAAGTGACACTTCTTATGGCTTCCCACGGACAGTAGTAGGTATTTAACTTTGTAAAGCCCCATAGGTGTTTTCAACTTCGTCTTTCCTTTAGTTCTGCGAGTGTCTGTGAGCCTTTTGTTGCTTTCTAAAATCCATTTGTATGATATTCATATGTTTAAGTGTGTTCTTTGATATAAGTGTGAAGAACTAAGTGTCCAGGATCTCAGAAATCATTGACAGAAGACAGCAAGTAAAAGTGTTTCTGTATAAATGTTTGTATGTTTGGGACTAAAGGGTAAATGATGTCTAAACATTTCTGAAATTACCATTATTTCCGTGGGCACTCAAAATAAAACATCAGCTTCTACCCTGTATGTTTGCATCACTAAACTATGTAGTGAAATATTAATACTATTAAAACTTATTTTGTATTTGTCTAAATGGCAATACAATAGATTATAGATATATTACACATATACACTTGAATCTCATTCTGTAGTTTTATTTTAATAATGGTGTCTAGATATAATATTAATAAAATAATACTTAGTGCAGGAAGATTTAATCAATTTGAATTAACCATCTAGTACCCAGTGGTTTCAAAATATAACAATAATAATATGTTTAAAATGTTTAGTGTATGCTTAGTTTTGACCTACATACTTTCCCTGTATTCAATGCTGAGAAATATGAGGCCAGGGAAGTTAAATACCTTGTTTGTGGATTCACAGCTAGTAAGTGTTGAATCAGAATTTGGACTCATGTTTTCTGAGTCCAAAAGCTCCTCTTTAACCCCCATGCTGTATTGTCTTGTTTCTAATATAATCATTATTAGTTGTTATAAGGCCTACCTTGTGGATCCACTATACAAATATTTGTTAAACACAATTTTGTTGTACATTTTTATTTCAGTGGATCTCATAAGTGGAAAAAGAATTGTTGGCCTTAAAAAACATAACATTGGACCAGAGATTTAGCTCAGTGGTTCTGGTGCCTGCCTCACAAGCGCAAGGTCCTGAGTTCGATCCTGGTAACCACATACAATGCTGGGCATGGAGACTCATGCCCACCAACACAATCAACCAGCAATCAGCACCACATACCACAGTGCTGGGCGTGGTGGCTCGCACCTATAATCCCAGCACTCCGGAGGCAGAGACGGGAGGATTGCTGAGTTCGCGGCGGCTTGCCTGGGCACCATAGTGAGCTCAGGGCCAGCCTGAACTACAAAGCGAGACCCTGTCTCAAAAAAAAAAAAAAAATCATAGATGCATTAATGGCCATGACACCCACCTCACATGCAAGGGGAATTCCTATCTAGTCACCTAATACATCACAGATACTTCTCACAAACCCATCAGTTTGATGAGGCAATTTGCTTGAGGTGCCATGTCTCACTCACTGTAGCAGAACATTCCTTTTATTTCTGGTCATCACATGATAAAATTCCTATTTATATTAGTGTCAGGCTGGGGATTTAGCTCAGTGGCACTGCATCTGCCTAGTAATTGCAAGTTCTGAATTCAATATCCAGTACCATGTACAAAAGAATTATATAAATGTTTTAATTTACTTAATTTTAAATAGTTCTTCATTTCTCTGCAGAGTTTTGGGAAATTTCCCCTTACTATTATTATTTTTGGTAGGCAGCTAGTGGTGGAGTTTGATGGGCATATGTAAAATCATTAATTTTTTTGGACACATTATTGGGACTTTAATAACATGCACGTGCCTATTTAAAATGCACAGTTCAATCACTTTAGTGTGTTTATAGAATTATCAAAATTGAAGTTGATTTTTAATTAGTGAAATAAAAAAGTATTTTCAAACACTTAAATGGTAAAGGCTTGAAGGCTAACAAACATCACTGGTATTGTGTCCTTTTTTTTTTTTTTTCCCCTCCTACAGAAGTGTGTGCTGTACTGGCCAGAAAAGAGGGGGATATATGGGAAAGTTGAAGTTCTGGTTATAAGTGTGAATGAATGTGACAACTACACCATTCGAAACCTTGTCTTAAAGGTAAGATTATGTAGCTATAGTTATCTACCAAGTAGATGAGGTTGGAGGATTTTACTTTTACAATGAAATTATTTATCCTACTAAAAATAACAAATTTGGGCCAGAGATTTAGCTCAGTGGTTCCGGCGCTGGCCTCGCAAGTGCAAGGTCCTGAGTTTGATCCTGGTAACCACATACAATGCTGAGCATGGTGACTCACGCCCCCCAGCCATCAATACCACACACCACAATGCCGCGTGGTGGCTCACGCCTGTAATCCCAGCACTCGGGAGGCAAAGACAGAATTACTGAGTTCCACATTTGCCTGGGCCACATAGTGAGCTCAGGGCCAGCCTGAACTACAAAACAAGACCCTGTCTCAAAAAAAAAAAAATTAACTCAAATTAAATCATGAGAAACTATAATTATTCCCTTGTGCATTCCTTTGTTTTCTGCTACTATTCATATGAGGGATAATTAAATTAATGTAAGTAGACAATGAAGTCCGCTTTGTGGGATGGCCTCTTCAAACTTGCATTAATAAAACATTTAACCTTCAGAAAGCCTCTAACTTCAGGCTTGTGCGGGAGACTTTACCGCGACTCCTTTTTAAATGTCATTCTGATCCGAGCAGACTTGTGAGGCCTGGAAGGAACCAAAAAGAAAATCTGCACTGGTGGGCGGCAGTGGGAGGCGAGACAATCCCGAAGTGTTGATGAGAACTCCGAAAACTTACGCGTTACAGTAATTTATAGGGACTTTCCCCAGACCAGCGTATGTCATAGAAAGATTATCTTATTTAACTCGTTCCTGAACAGATGCTGAGGAATGCTGCTGTAGTTTTATTTTTACTTATGAAGAATAAACACCCCAAAGATGTCAGTCCTAGCTGTAACCTCGCTGTTGAGACAGAGTCATTACAGAGAAGAAAGTGGAGGCGTAGCTGCAGGGATGGCTTTTATTTGAAAGTGTAGATAGGAAGGCACTTACCAAGGCCTGTCTTCAGGCCCCGACCTGCACCCTGGGTTTTAAGACGATGTGCTTGAGCCACCGCTCCAGGCATTCCTAGTCTAAGGGTCCAGATTGCAGCTCTCTGATGGGAAGACTGCTGGGGGAAGTACTGGAATACAGGTTGCACGTAGGAGTATGAATAGTACTGAATACACTGGCCAATGTGCTTCTAAAACATATTGGTTAGTGTGTTTATCAGAAACTGTGAAGAAGCTTCATAGAGAAAAAAAACAGAATATATCTCATTCTTTATGGCTACATTTTCCTCAACCATTTTATGTGTTATAATAAATTTTAAACATGTATTTAATTTAGGCTGTGGTGTGCATACATCATCCATAGTACACATACAGATATAAGATCTCACTTCATAGATGCAAGACTGCAGATCATGAAGGTCAGGGCATTTACGGTACAGTTTTCTCAAGATGAAAGAATATTCTTCAGAAATCTTCAAGATTTCTTCTGCCTAGAAATAAGTTGCCAGGAAGATGGGAGTTAGAGGAGGCCTTCGGTATTGTGTCTCGGGTTCCTCTGAGTTGCACTAGTGAGTAAGGCATCTGGCGTCCGTTGCTATTTTCAGCAAGGAAGTCACGCCCAACATGTGAAGCACTACTGGTACACCTCATGGCCGGACCACAAGACTCCAGGCAGTGCACAGCCGCTTCTGCAGCTCATGCTGGATGTGGAAGAAGACAGACTTGCTTCTGAGGCCCGAGGGCCTGTGGTTGTGCACTGCAGGTAAGCATAAACTGTTCTTTCTGCCCAAGCAACTGTCCATTATTTGTAACGTCACAGAGCTAGTATAAGTAGTATTTTGCTTCCTAAATGCATCTGTTGCTAAATTGTTAGCGAAATGAGATAACTTCCTAACATTTGAGTCTTCAAATGATGCTTACAGGAATGAGTTAGCATTTTGGGTACTTTTTTAGCAAACAACAATATGCAGTGGACAAAAAACAAGTTCTAAATAAGCTTAGTCATCTAATGTGAAACACTGACTTGTTTCCTCTCATCAGTCTCATCTATACTGGTTTTTCAAATTATCAATGGCTTTGGCTGTTGCAAGATGACATCAGAACTTAACTTGCGTTGTCTCTATAACATTTATTGTGACGCAAATTTAGTGAAAGCCAGTCACCAATTTACAGAGTTATATCATGAAAAAGAGATGCAAACAGACTTACAGGGTGAGAATTGGGCAAGTGGCACTTTATGAAAAGAAAAACAAATTCCAGCTGTCATACCACAGGGTGCAAAGCAGGAGAACAGGTAGCAGCAGTAAGGGTTGCTATTGGTACCCTCCCTGATAGCGAGGTCAAAGCTTACCTCTCAAAATCTCCCATAATTACATTTCATTTTATTTTTGCTTTGATGTGACCAAAGTAAAGCAAATATTTCAAGTTATTTATCTGACCAACCATGTATTCTTCTAACTTTCTCAAAATAAAGCTAATCTTAAGATAAGTTTAAGTAATATTGGTAATGCATAAAACACATTTTTAGATCATAATTTTTGCCTTCTCTTTTTGAAACTTTGTGGTTTAATTAAGACTAAAAATTACTACATGTACATTTATCCAAAGGTGTCATTATCCTATTTCTAGCATTAGGGCTTACTCTAAAACTTAGCTTGGAGTCGAGAAAAAACAACCTCATTGGCTGTACTTTAGGGCTGAAATGGTCCCCACCTCAAATCATTAAGCACTCAAGATATCTCAACTGAACCAGCCACTTCCCCTATAAAACAAGTTCTCCTTTTGATTGCTATTTCTAAGAGCGAGGCCTTCTTTTTTCCAGTCTCTCAGCATCCAATGTTGACAGTTATCTTTGGCCCTTCTTTCAACTCCAGCCTCAGAATCTAATCAGTCACCAGATTGGTTTTCCCTTCAAAGCTTCTCTTGCAATCACCACTTCCTGTCCATTCACCTCAGTGCAGGCCCTATGACCTCACCCGTGTAGTTTAGAAGTAGTTGGCTAATTGTACACACAGAGCCTCCCCTCCCCACCCACCCCAATCACTACGCCCCACCCTGTGCGTTTCCCAGCAATGGTGTTCCTGAACCTGAGTTTCATTACATGGATTTCTTGCTCAAAACTCATCAATGGCTTCAAATTTCCTAGAACAAAATTCCCTAATCTTGAATTTGTGAGTAAACTAAATAAATAGTGAGCTCCTTGTAGTTACTTGAGCCAATCTGAGTAAACAAGCCTATGCTAATTTTTTCCTGGAGTAGTTCATCATTTTCATCAAATTCTGAAGGGAAAAAGAAAGAATTGAGACTGCTTTCTGTGTAAGCTTCCAGAGTACATTCTCGATTTTATTTCTCACTGTTCCACTAAAATAACTTTCTCTCCCAATCTAGTGTACTTGTCACAAATTAATATATTATATTCTACAGCATTTCATACTTCTGTCATACCTCAAATATACATGATTATAAAAATACACAAATAATGTTCAATTTTAAACATGTATTACAGTAAAAGCATCTTGTCATTGATTCCCCTCAAAATATTCCTTTTCAGGGGCCGGAGATTTAGCTCAGTGGTTCCGGCACCTGCCTTGCAAGCGCAAAGTCCTGAGTTCGATCCCCAGTAACCACATACAATGCTGGGCCTGGTGACTCACGCCCACCAGCAATCATTACCACATACCACAGTGCCAAGCGTGGTGGCTCACGCCTGTAATCCCAGCACTCGGGAGCCAGAAAAAGGAGGATTGCTGAGTTCGAGGTTTGCCTGGGCTATATAGTGAGCTCAGGGCCAGCCTGAACTACAAAGCGAGACCTTGTCTCAAAAAAAAAAAAAAATCCCTCTCATTTAAAACACACATTCTGTCATTTTTGCCATTTTCTGAGGCAGGTCTAGAAGTTCTCTTTCATGAGTATGATTAGAAGATGTAATTTATTTTTATTTTTTTTTTTGAGACAGGGTCTCACTTTGTAGTTCAGGCTGGCTCTGAGCTCACTATGTAGTCCAGGCAAGCCTCGAACTCAGCAATCCTCCTGTCTCTGCCTCCCGAGTGCTGGGATTACAGGCGTGAGCCACCACGCCCGGCACGATGTAATTTATTTTTAAAAGAATACAGTAAATGTGACTGTTAAGTGCTATTTCAATGGAAAGGCAGCCTCATAGAAACATTAAGGTGTATCTTCATTCATTTTATTCAAGGAATCCGGTACTATGTGAATTCTGGCTCTTCCCCCAGAATCAAAATGATCATAAAAGTAAACATTTTGAATTGATTCATTGCACGGAGCCATCCACAATAGCACAATTAAGAACACAAAATAAGACTTTCAGAACTGCTTCAGAAAGTGGCAAGAAGTATAGGAGTGTGTTCAAAGTGAGAAGACATATTTTGAGAGGAGTTAACAGCAATATGTCTTTTTTGTGAATTTTTCTGAGTTAAATGTGCATGTAGTCTTCAATTATACCATATATTTTCCATCCATGATAGACAAAATGTCTGCCATTTGTAGAATACAGCTCAAATACTGTCTTGTCAGTGAAACACATGCCTTATAGGTGCTTCAGGTAAAAAGGACCAGTTCCTTCTGAATTCCCCTGCACTCACATTCAACAAGAAACAAATGTCAATTTTGAGAAATAAATGCTATCTGAAAGCAAGGAAGGGAGAAATTGATTCCGACCAGGGGAATTGCCTAACGCCTCACTGGAATAATACTGGACTAGGTCTGAAAAAAGGTTTCAAAATGTGATATGGAGGGCATTTCTGACTAAGAAAATTAGAAAATAAGATATTTTTGAAGTGACTCATGCAAATGAGACTGATAGCACATATGGTAGAAGGAAAACAATAAAAACATACAAATTTAAAAGTTAGTATTTAAGGGCTGGAGATTTAGCTCAGTGGTTCGGGTGCGTGCCTCGCAAGCACAAAGTCCTGAGTTCGATCCCCAGTAACCATATACAATGCTAGGCGGGGTGACTCACGCCCACCAGCAATCAATACCACATACCACAGTGCTGGGCATGGTGGCTCAAGCCTATAATCCCAGCACTCGGGAGGCAGAGATAGGAGGATTGCTGAGTTCCAGGCTTGCCTGGGCTGCATAGTGAGCTCAGGGCCAGCCTGAACTACAAAGCAAGACCCTGTCTCAAAAAAAAAAAAAAGTTAGTTGTATTCAGAGTATCACAAGGCCACAAATACCATGGTAGAAAAGCTAGACATTGTGCTTCAACAGGAGCAATCTGTAGTTTCTAAACAGAATTTTATCAGTCAGCTTTTCAGCACTATAACCAAAATACATTCTACAAAAGAGCAAAGGTTTATTCCAGCTGCCACTGTTGTTTCAAGACCTATGAAAAGGAAGAAATATGGTGACACAGCATGGTTCAAGAAAGCTGCCTACCGCATGGCACCCAGGAAACAGGGAAAGCGAGACAAGAAATGAGGCAGGAACAAGACTACCCCTCACAGCCATGCCTCCCTGACCCACTTCCTCCAACTAGGCATCAGCTCTTCACAGCTCATCAGGAGGTGACGAATCGATTCATCCATTAATATGCCTAGGGCCCTCAGAATACAGTCACCAGCATTTCTTACTGTACTTAATTTGACAATCGAGATTAACTGCCCTGGAGTCTGAAAAACGAGATAGAAAAGTATATCAGAAAGTGGAAAGACATCCCTTATTCCTGGGTAGGGAGAACCAACATCGTCAAAATGGCTATACTCTGACAACTACTGTACAGATTCCATGCAATCCCAATTGAAATCCCAACACCACACTTCACAGAGCTAGAGAAAAAAATCCAAAAATTTATCTAGAACCACAAGAGACCTAGAATAGCAAAAGCAATTCTAAGCAGCCACAACATGGCAGGGGGTATTATAATCCCCAACTTAAAACTCTACTATAAGGTCACTGTGATAAAAACTGCATGGTACTGGCAAAGTAACACACCTGAGGACCAGTGGAATAGATTAGAAGATCCAGAAACAACCCCGGATACACTAAGCCAACTTATCTTTTTTTTTTTTTTTTTTTTTTTTTTTTTTTTTGAGACAGGGTTTCGCTTTGTAGTTCAGGCTGGCTCTGAGCTCACTGTGTAGCCCAGGCAAGCCTGGAACTCAGCAATCCTCCTGTCTCTGCCTCCCGAGTGCTGGGATTACAGGCATGAGCCACCACGCCCAGCACTGTGGTATATGGTATTGATTGCTGGTGGGCATGAGTCAGCAGGCCCAGCATTGTATGTGGTTACCAGAGATCGAACTCAGGACCTTGTTTGTGAGGCAGGTGCCGGAACCACTGAGCTAAATCTCTGGCCCATAAGCCACCTAATCTTTGACAAAAGAGCCAAACATCCTTAGTGGAGGAATGGCAGCCTCTTTAACAAATGGTGCTGGAAAAACTGGGCTTTAACCTACCAGAAACTAAAGCTAGACCTATCTCTTTCACCATGTACAAAACTAAATTCACAATGGATTCGAGACTTAAACATTAAAACAGAAACAATAAGCCTGCTGGAAAACAGGTTAGGTAAAACTCTTGGAGACATTAGTTTAGGCAGGGACTTTATGAATAAAAACTCTATAGTACAAGAACTAGCAGAAAGAATCAACAAATAGGATCTCATCCTACTGAAAACCTTCTTCACAGCAAAAGAAGTCACTGGCACTGCTAAAAGACAACCAACCACATGGAAAAAAATCTTTACTATCTGTTTATCAGAAAAAGGGCTATTATCTTCAATATATAAAGAACTTAAACAGATCAGCCTCCCCAAGTTTGAAGACCCAGTTCAAAAATGGGCATCTGAAATGAACAGACACTTTTCAGAGGCAGAAGTCAAAGCTGCTAAGAAGCATATGAAGAAATGTTCAACATCGCTGGTCATTCGAGAGATGCAAATGAAAACAACACTGAGATTTCATCTCACTCCACAAAGAATGGTCGCTGTTGTAAAATCAACCAACAATAAATGCTTGCGAGGCTGTGGGGAGAAAGGAACTCTTCTCCACTGTTGGTGGGATTGCAGACTTGTGCAACTTTTGTGGAGATCTGTGTGGAAATTTTTCAGAAAACTAGGACTAGGGGTCCCATTTGACCCTGCTATTCCCCTGCTAGGAATATACCCAAAGGAATTTTAAAAACACATTGGAAGGGCAGATGTACACCCTTGTTCATAACAACTCAGTTTGTGATAGCTCAATCTTGGAAACAACTCAAATGCCCATCTACTGGAGACTGGATAAAGAAGATGTGGGGTTTTTTTTTTTATATAAAATGGAGTATTACTCTGCTATAAAGAATGACAAGATTCATTCATTTATGTGCAAATGGTTACACCTGGAGGACACACTAACAAGTGAAATAAATAGATAACAGATAGGCAAATACCAGCTCTTCTCTTTGATATGAGCATCTGTAGATGTAAATGAGCTCTAGAAAGTATGACAGTTTTTGTAGAATGGGAAATTTCCAAAGGAAATTTGGTGTGGGAATGTAATGAGGGGAAGGAATAAATATGATTCTGAAATAAAGTAAAAGAGCATGTATTTAGGGGGTGGGAAGGTGTGGGTGGGGAGGGATGTGGGTAAAAATCAGAATTAACTTGTGTCATATACTGGTACAAATTCCCCAATATTATGTGTGATTGTGAAATGTATATAAAATGTACCAGTAAAGAATTCAATTAAAAAAATAACTCTCCTGGAAGTGATATAATGCAGTCCATAATTTAGAAAGATGAAGCTAGCAGTTGTGCATATCACGATTTAATCCGTGAGAGAGAGCCTTGAGACTTGGAAACCATAGTCAGATTAGTGGTAGGCATGAAATAAGGAGATATCTACAGAAAGCAAAGCATGGATTCCAAAAGCTCAGAGTGAAGATAGAAAAGAAAAAAAAAATTAGTAACAGGTTGGATGTGGGAGGTGAAAGAGGGGAGGATGCTGAAGATGGCTCCAGGATTTCTAGACTCAGAAACTTATGGCTGACTGATAACGCCATTGAGGGAAAGCTAATTAATTCCATTCTGGATACACTGAATTTAGAGTCACTGAGCAAATGCAAAATAGTAATAGCAAGAGTTCCAGCTCAGAGAAACTTAGTGCATATTTGGGAAAATTCACATAAACACTTAGTGGTGTAAATTGACGGAGGGCATGGCAGGTTGTTAAATTGATTTTAAGGACATGTTGTCCACAGCAGAATAATCTGTAAACTTTCCAAGACAGAATGTTTCTGTTCAATTATAACCTCTTAATAAATGACTTGGAAATGTGTGCCTCTAGCCCTGTCCTTTCTTCTAAACTGAATCGAATCTCTCGATAATTCTTGGACTACCCAACATCAGCTCCCAGACCTCACGGTCACCAACTCAGCCCTTAACGCAGAATTCACTTCTGTTCAGTGATGCCCACCTTTCTTTGTGTCCTCCTGGCTTTCTGCGTTAGGCTTTCCTCACCCTTCCCTCCAGTCCTGCGGACTCACACTTGGGATATGTCTAGATTCCTCCCCTCCTTTCTATTGCCTACACCTCACTGAAGTTCCGGTCCTAATTGTCCTTTGAAGAACAGTTACAATACTCTTCACTATCCTCCTTCCCCTTCACCTCTCTCCACCTCATTCATCCTACCACTTACAACCAAGTAACAAAATAGATTTTAAGCACTCAGCACAGGGCTATGTTTGTAATGAGTGTCTTATTGTTATTACTGTTGGTTGTGACTTAGCTAATTTAATATAACATAATTAGATTTGAGTCTTTTTATTTTCTTAGAAAACAAAGTTTATCCTGCAATACTTTATCATAATGAACTGAACCTCATTGGTAAAAGTAAACTTTATAAACAGATAATCAGAAATTAGATACAAAAACTAACCACTGTTAAGTTGCTTTTAACATGAGCGAAGATTAGCACCAACAGAGTACTTCACTTTT
>PVIC010003782.1:0-44872 GCA_004025085.1 Thryonomys swinderianus | reverse complement strand
GACCAACACAGATGTTCCTCCTCTTGTCTTTCTCCAACTGTACCCTCCTCTCCTGACTATGAAAAACAAAACAGAAAATATTTCTCCTTTCCTTTGTCTCATCTTCTTTTTCTCCCTCCACCTTTCTGGATTTTTGTTCTACTTCAGCTTTATCTTTTTTTTAATTGAATTCTTTATTAGTACATTTTATATACATCTCACAATCACACACACTTCAGCTTTATCTTGACGTACCTTGTTTTCAAGACTGCACTCTGTAGGTTTTTATTGTCGCTGACCTTCACTCATGCCAGGCGAGGGAAAACTAACCAGAAAAACCCAAATGTCTCCTCTTCTCCCGCAGTACATCTTTCTTCATCTGTTCTTCAGACCCTACCTTTGGATTTCCTGGGCCATCCCTCCTTTCTGCCCCATGTTGGTCTTTGTACATTCCAGAATTTATGATTCAACACACAAAACTGTACCTAATCATGTATCTCCACCTTGATCTCCAATGGATATCTCTCGTATAACTATAATAATAAACCCAAGGTCAAGAAAAGAATTCCTCCTTGGCCTCATTTTTTAGAATGAAAAAAATAATTAAAGATACTGGGCCAGAGATTGAGTTCAGTGGTCCTGGCACCTGCCTAGCAAGCCCAAGGTCCCTGGTTCAGTCCCCAGTAACCACATGCAACAATGCCGAGCATGGAGATTCACGCCCAGCAGCAATCAGTACCACACACCACAATGCAGGGTGTGGTGGCTCACACCTGTAATCCCAGCACTTGGGAGGCAGAGGCAGAAGGACTGAGTTCAAGGCTTGCTTGGGTTACATAGTGAGCTCAGGGCCAGCCTGAACTACAAAGCAAAACCCTATCTCAAAAAAAAAAAAATTAAAGATATTAAGTAACTTACCCAAAGTCATAAGTTAGGAAGTGGTAAATGAACCTATTTAGAATCCAATGCCTCTGATTTCTAACCATAGATACTAGAAATAAGGCACCACAATGCCAGGCATGGTGCCTCACACCTGTAATCCTAGCACTTGGGAGGCAGAGCCAGAGTATTGCTATGAGTTCAAGGCTTGCCTGGACTGCATAATGAGTTCAATCTGAACTTCAAAGAGAGACCCTGTCTCAAAAATAAATAAATAAATAAATAAATAAATAAATAAATAAATAAATAAATAAAAATAAAGAGGTTCTTATCGTTCTTGTTGTGAAACTGATGATAAAAGCATATCTCTTAACTAATGTTCTGCCAGTTAAAAAAATGCAATGACCACAAGACATCTTATTTTTTAAACAATATTTAATAGGAATGAAACCTGTTTATGAATAGGTGGGTTGATATTGTCAGAAGTGTCCTGAGTGATACAATTTGAGTGACTCGAAAAAATTGCTCAAAATATCTGTCTGTGGGAAGTGCCTGAAATATCTGTGTACATTGAATGTCTAAAACGCTGCCATTTCAGAGTTCACCTGCAGCTAGGAGAGTCATTTTTTTTTTTAAATTGACTGAACATCAGGACTAGAGGTGAAGGTACTACTCCATATCACCTCAGCTATTTACTACTTAATGAGGTGACTTTCTCTTCCCAATATAATAGCTAGAGAAACTGTAGCTCTTCAGCTTATGAAAATATTCAGAACTTGGGCTGTGGGGAAGGGGAACAGAAAAGTCCCCATAGCCAAAGAGGCTGGCAGACAACATCTGTGCACAGAATGGTCCTAGGCTGCTTTCCCTCAATCAGGGTCACAGACAATTTTCAAGGCCCAGTGTAATATGAAAATCAGAATCTTTTTGTTTAAAAGTCACACAGTATTTCTAGGTGCTGACAGCAAAGTGTTAACCTAAGCCCAAGATCTCTCTCGCCACAAGGAAAAGAGGTCTGTACACTTCATAAACCCTTGAAGCCAGCCCATGTGGGGGTATTTGTAGCAGGTTTGTTTGAAGAAACCTTTGTCCTGTGTTACAGACCCCAGAAAGTTCAAAGTGGTGTTCCTGAGTCACGTGGGAGTTCATTCCCTCAAAAAACATTTCCAAACACCTACTTCTAAATACGTACCAGGCACCTGGGTATGGAGCAATGAATTGCCCTGACACATTTCTCCAAACTGAGTTCCTCAAGCCTCTCTTTTCATTAATGACCATTTGTTGAGAACCTTCTAAATGCCAAAATCTCCAAGATAGTCCTCTGCAAAAAAATAAATCAATTCTCATTAAATATGAGGAAAAGCTATATATTTCATGTCTTAGAACCCCTGTCCACTTGGAGATTACAGCAAGCATTAATACTCTTGAAAAACCCAAAAAGTCCTCCTGTGTGGAAATCCAATAAACTTTGTTCAAGTACTCTTCTACAATGATCTGCTTCAACTATCATCTAAGTGAAAAAGGAAACATTGTAATAAAAAATATAAATCATTCTTCCAAGAAGTTTGCTTGTAGTAATTTCAGCCTGAACCTGGGCTATTAAATAAAGGAAAAAAAAGAGTGGAAAAGACTGAAAGCAAGATAAAAAGACTGATTGAGGTGCTCAGTGGTACCTTGTCTCTCTCTCATAAGCACAAGGGCCTGAGTTCCATCCTCAGTACCAGAAAAAAAGAAGAAAAAAACCTATTTTAAACATCCAATGGAGTATAATTAGGAAGCAGAAGAAAGGGCCTATATTATGAGAAGGCTGATGTTTTGTACTCTGCAGAGTATGTGCACCATAGCTCTTTCCTACACTTTTTAACAAAGGCCTCCACTAACCAGTGTTCCAAACCAGCACACAATGCATCTTCTCTTTTTAATCTGCCACTTAGCACTTGCTGTGTTGTCTGACATGGCTAATGCAAGAAACAGATAAGCCAATGGTTTGGTATGTGAAATGTAGACTATTTCATTGCAAATCAGCACTTTGAGTAGTGGCCAGAATCAAAATCCAAAATCACCCTTCAAAAGAATTATAATGCATAATAGTTTTTAGTCAGTAGGACAAATTTAGGCCATTTGTACTCAAATTGCATATCCACATTTTAGCAACACACTCAAGTGATCTAGTTGACAAATGGTGTACTACACTGGGTGAGGGCTTCCAGTAAAACAACGACAAAGCCTTTTGGTAGAGTTCTCGTTTCTCTGGCAAGACATTATTATTATTACCGGCTTTAGGGAAACTTCTATTAATGGACATTGTAGTTCTTGTGGCAGAGTCATAAGTCTGTGATTCTCCTTTTAATAATAATTTTAAACAAGTTTTAGCTTAAATAAGATTTCTTTTTTCTAAGTAGTTCAAATTCAGTGCAAGGCACCCACGAGAGTTTTATTTAGAAGAGTATTGATGAATCATCCGCTCAGGCCCATGATATTCCTTTTTAATTAAAAGGTGAAGAGGGTAACGCTGTCGTTGGACTGGAGCACTCTCTGGTGGGTGGGTGAGCAGGCAGCCCCGGAGAATGAAGGTCAGGCATCGGTGGTCCCGATGATGAGGAAC
The DNA here is from genome assembly GCA_004025085.1 of Thryonomys swinderianus. Taxonomy (NCBI): domain Eukaryota; kingdom Metazoa; phylum Chordata; class Mammalia; order Rodentia; family Thryonomyidae; genus Thryonomys; species Thryonomys swinderianus. The sequence goes on along the minus strand of PVIC010003782.1, from coordinate 41,409 downwards.
TTTGTGCTAACCTTGGGTCTTCCCCTAATTTTCCATGTGACCACTTTTCTGGCCTCTCCGTTTATAGGGAAAAGAGAGAAGAAGCATAGTAGTTATGAAACTTTTCTTTTGAAGGGAACTAGCTCCTAGAATTCCACATGATATTTATATTTTTAATCCCACAATGCTTATAAATTACTTTTCATTCTATGACTCAAAACAGCAGTTACATCTACTTGAAAGTTAGTGATACAAACACTGCATATGTATATTTATTTGGCCTACCAATAATGTTAGGAGTTCAAACAGGTGTGAAGATTTCTCCAGTAAGATGCTTTTTCTGTCTCCAGATTCAGTGATTGAAATCAACACACCTTCTAACACCCTCCTCAGCTGCTGCTTTCTTTGCACCTTGAATTTTTCTTTCTGTAGAAGTGGGATGGCAGTAATATACATAACAACAGTTTATTAGACATGCACGTCAACAATTTCCAAAATGTAGGTAAAGAAAAGGACTCAGAATGTTAGAATTAAACTGAGCCATCATATAATCTCTTTTCATTTCTTGGAAAGCCCTTCCTTATCTTACTTAAATCTAATCTCAAATATCACTAAATTGGTGTGACTGCGCCACTAATTAAAAATTCTAATTGTGAAGCTAAAACAACCAGTTTCCACCTGTAAGGAGCCCCCACCACAGGAGACTCTCAAAGCCTGTCGAAGTACGTGAAGGCTGCACAGTGTGAGACAGTGACAAAAGATCACCTGACACTGAGAATAAAAGAAATACTTGTCCTTTTAAAAAATAATGATGGCCTATACAAATAAAATGGCCCAGAACACTCAGAAAATACATCCTAGACACTATGGGACAGTGACTAGTCAGGGAAGAAGGGGATAGATTCCACTGCAAGTTGACCTGTGGCAATTTTTTCTTCATGGTATTTCTTTTACTCCCATTGGTCTCTCTGGAGCCTAGAAGCATTTGGAAACAGAATTTGAGAAGTGAAATGTATAATGGGATATCATTCCAAGGCTTTGTTTTCTTTTTCATTTCCTCTCCATCAGAAGCAAGAAATAATCTGTCTAATCCTTCTTTTTGAGATATAGTGGTGAAATCTGTAGCTGTCTTTACCAATACATCTATACCTTGGAAGCCTTAAATTGGAATGATATCTAAAGTCTTTGCTTCAGGTCAGAGATTTAGCTCAATGGTTCCAGTGCCTGCCTAGCAAGCATAAGGTCCCTGGTTCTATCCCCGGAAACCACATACAACAATACCAGGTGTGGTGACTCACGCCCACCAACAATCAGTACTACACACCACAGTGCTGGGCATGGTGGCTCATACCTGTAATCCCAGCATTCGGGAGGCAGAGGCAGGAGGATTTGCTGAGTTCCAAGCTTGGCTGGGCTACATAGAAAGCTCAGGGCCAATCTGAACTACAAAGCGAAACCCTGTCTCAAAAACAAAACAAAAATAAAGTCTTTGCTTCTGCCTTCCCAGACAAAATAAAAATATGCTTCCAGTGTGTGTCATAGTATTGTCTGAATGTTTTGATTAGTCACTTTAGTTCAGTGATTTTCTTATTTCCTTATCTATAGCAATTTTTTTTTTATGAGATAGGGTCTTGCTTTGTAGTCCAGGCTGGCCCTGAGCTCACTATGTAGCTCAGGCAAGCCTCAAACTCAGAAATCCTCCTGTCTCTGCCTCCCGAGTGCTGGGATTACAGGCATGAGCCACCATGCCCAGCATCTACAGCAATTTTAAAGAGTGGATATATATATGTATGTGTGTGTGTATACATATGTGTGTGTGTCTGTGTGTGTGTCTGTGTGTGTGTGTGGGATATAATACACATACCATCAACTTCTTAGGCTGATATATGTCTGCCAAATGTTCTTTTCTCCAAAATCTAATTAAAATAATTTCAAATCTAAATTTGGGCTTGTTGGGCTTGCTAGTTTTATCAATGTAACCTTGTATTTGTCTGTGTGTTTCTGCACTCCCAACCAATCACATTAGTGATTTCAAAGATACCATTTGAAGATCAGGAATTCAGCATTTTGGTTCATTTATTTAAAGGGCATTGACAGAGAAAGCCCTAGAAATTTATACATTGTCTTGGTCTTACAGTTTCTTGGAGAATCATGAGAGCTTTTTGTAAAAAAGTTTATCCCAATTGAGTCTTTCAAGGGGGTTGCCCTGGACAATATTTTTGTTCTTCCTCGCTAAAGTTAATTGAGGTTAACCTGAGTATTCACAAAACGGTTGATTTTCAAGAACAAATGGAACTCAAGATATACCACATCTGTCACTGAATCATCGTTTGATCTGGGCTGGCTTTTGTGCTCTACAATATGTTAGGACACACCCACTTCAGAGAAATGTTCACAATGCCTGGTCGGAGTCAGTCACACGTAAGCTGCAGTTTTCCCTTCTTGTGACATCTGTGTGAAGGCTGAGAAACCCCGTGGGATCCGCTCTGACTGGTTCCAGCTGGATCCGGGTGAGGAACGCACGGCCTCGCCTGACTCGCGCCCCAGCTATCAGAGCTTTACCCACGAGGCACATTAACATCCACACCTTTTGTTCTAAATTTACTGTACCAAACGTTACTGAAAGAATTCCAGATCTGAAAATAATAAAATGCAAAGGAGCGTAAGTGCCATTGTTAGCCCAGAAGTGAGTCACCACCGCAGAATTTCTTCTGTCTACTGATTAGACCGGATACAGGCCGGGCGGCCCAGCAGGAAGGGCTGCTGCCCTGTGTGTGTGCGAATTAATAGTCACAAAAGGTCACAATTTTAACTTGTTAAAAACCAAATCTCTCTCCTGGGCCTCTGGAGAGGTTTTTGTTTTGTTTTTTGGTTTTTTTCCAATGCACTCTCCCACTAGCAAAGGGGAAATAAACTTCATTTTTCCCCCTTCTAACGTGCTTACCCCCAGCTGAGAGCTACGTGCTTCCCAGCATGGAAACTGATTTGGGAGCTTGGCAGGGCGAATGCAATAGAAGATAACTAACATTTGTAGGAAGGTGGTCTGTCTGACTGAGCCTTTTCTGGCCTGATCACATGTAAGCTTCATATTCTGTGGCCTCAAAGAAAGCAGATCCTCGTAGCCAAAGCTGCTTTTGCAATAAAGGAAACTACTTTTATCCAAGCCATGAGATGGGCCATAACTAAAGTGAATAAAAAGTCTATCATCCAAACCAAGGCACTTCTGAGTGAAAGGTGGCCTGAGTAATAAGCACATCAGAATGGCAGCTGTAAATCACGATTCTCCAAGAAATCAGAGAATGCACACTCAACCTAGGTAAAGTTAACCTACAAGAGAAAGAAAAAGGACAGAGACTGTCTATTTACTGCTTAATAAGGGACAACCAGAGTGCTAAGCAATTTCTGAATTATCCCATTTAAGCCTTGCAAAACTTGAAACCTTATGTAGGTAATACCACTTGCCAGGCCAGTAGTTTTGAAGTTTTTATAATAATGGAAAATTGGGGGCAGATGAAATCTTCCACACAGCATCAAGGTGGAAGACAATAAAAGGCGTAACTGCCCTGGTGAATGAGACCTGGGATTAGCACCTCGTCCTGAGCACTTAAATTCTTCCTCTTCTCTCCAAGGGCCTGGAGAGCCCGTGGACCCCAGGCTCCTGGGCGTTCTGAGAACAGCCTGTGGCTATCTGTTTATTTGGTATCACTTATTTAACCTTAATAAGAAAGGAAAGCCAGTTAGGGCTATAATCATGTAGCTAGCAGATCAAGAGCAAGAACTTGTACCTGAGCCTACAGATCCCAGGCCCACTGCTTCCCACTATAATTCTCTCCCAGACTAATGAAAAAAAAAAAAAAAAATATATATATATATATATATATATATATATATATATATTTTTTTTTTTTTTTTTTTTTTTTTTTAGTGTCTGGATCTTTCCATTTAGACTCAACCATCCTGACCAATCTTATATTCTCTGCCAGGTTGGTTCTTAGTTTTGCGAGACCTTCAGAAGTCTCACTGAAGAATTTCCTAACCATTTTTGTTTGAACATGAATAATACCAAAGAAAAACAATAATAGTAGCTAAGATTTATGGAATTTATATGAACTCACCTACATGCTAAACACTTTAAATAGATCATTCTATTTCTTTTTTTTTTTTTTTTTGAGACAGGGTCGCACTTTGTAGTTCAGGCTGGCTCTGAGCTCACTATGTAGCCCAGGCAAGCCTCAAACTCAGCAATCCTCCTGCCTCTGCCTCCCGAATGCTGGGATTACAGGCGTGAGCCACCACGCCCGGCACTGTGACATGTGGTATTGATTGCTGGTGGGCATGAGTCTCCATGCCCAGTATTGTATGTGGGTATCAGGGATCGAACTCAGGACCTTTCACTTACGAGGCAGGCACCAGAACCACTGAGCTAACCCTCCGGCCACTATTTATTTCTTACAAAAATGCTAAGAGAGAGGTACTGCTACTTTATTGCTTCACTGTTTTAGACAAGAAAACGGAATACTGTAAAGATTACGTAATAAGGCAAAGTGGTAAAAGTTGGGGTTCACTTTGACAATAGTACATGGGCTTTTGTTTTGTTTTTTGCCTAAAATACTTTGTTTCCTCTAGTGATGAACTTGACTCCTTGCACTCCAAACCTGATCACTTTCATAGTTAGCTAGGGTTCCCTGACCGCTCTTACTTGACTTTCCTCTTGTTTTATTAATTGCTACTCACTGGAAGTTACTCTGGCTTAAGGTATTACATTTCCTCAGAAATAGATTCATACCTAAGGAGAATTTTCTAAGTAGGGACTGTACTTTAATGTAATATTTTGCCTGTGGTGGTAATTTTAGGCATTCTGAATGATTTAATGATAGCCCAACTCTTATGGGCTCTGTAGCCTGCTCCATTGAAATATCATCTAGTCTATCATGGAAATCTTTTAAAATCTTAACCTTGATTAAGTTTAAACTATAACCTAATCAAATGGTTATTTTAGTGTCTTCTCTTTAAATGGGAGTTTGATGATGCCTCTTAAAGAAATAAAAAGAGCATTCCTCCTTCTTACATCCCAGAACCAGCTTACCCAAAGAACTTTACATCAGTGATACAGATTTAGATTCCAGCCAGCCCATGGAGCACTCTGACCAAGAGGCATTTAAGACCAAATCAGAGTTAAACTGGAGACTTGCTATGGAAGTCTTTGGAAAGTTCAGTCTAACTTTATTCATCTATTCCATTAACATGTTTTGCGGATAAGCACTGTACTAGCTTCTTGAGTTTTTCTTACATGGTCGGGCTATAAAAAGTCTGTGCCTATCCCATAACAGCATAATATTTGAAGAGCAATCCTAGGTTTTAAATTCTTACATAGATGATAAAATATTTTAAAGACTCTATATATGAAATAGTGAGTATATTCCAAGATGATTATCAGAAGTTTCTGAATTTGAACCAGACTCCAATGAATGTATCCTGGACTATGATTTCTTTTAGTCCAAAATTTATCCATTTCCAATAACATGAGGACAGCATGGCTGAGATAACCATGTAACCGATAACCTGCTTGACCTTGGAATGTTAAGTTCTTTTCACTGTTGCAGTTCTGAAAAGATCATAACATTATGTTTGCCTTAACAAAGTAATAGTTATAAACTTAGTTGTAAACAATTCTAGAATGGGACAAGACAGTATATAGCATAATATGAAATGACTTATGCAGAAAAACCCTATCTTAACCCTATCTTTTTCTGTTTTGTTTTTTTATTTTATGAATGACTTAGATAAGATGTAAGGCAGCTTTGTTAACCATCTGGAAATGAATAAATATATTGATTGATAAAAATAATAATGCATAAGAACTTCATGCTGAGAAAAGAGTTAATAAGTTTAAATTAACAGGGACAAATAGAAGGCCCTGCATTTATTTTCAAAAATTAAATAAAGAGAATGAGAGAAATCTGCAGTTTTCACATTCAAGAAATCTCGCTGACTTTTAATTAACCTGGGTTTTCACTCAATATCCTAAAATGCTTGCTGAATACCAGGCACCGTGTTGGCATGGTGGACCTTACCATGTGGTGCACCTGCAAATGCAAATTTATACTTTTAGAAAGGTGCAGCCCAAGAGAGAAAATGTGTTCACAGGGTGGAACACATCAGTAGATACAACACTCGGAGGAGGTCATATGTGATAAAATAGCCTATGGAAGAAGGAGACGGGATTGGTGAGTGACAGGGAAACCAGACAGGACAGAAATATTGAGTAACCACAGGATGTTTAGTCTAGAGAAGAAAAGATTATGAGACTTTGATGGTTGTTTTCCAGCATTTAGAGAGCTATTGTGTGACTACAAGGGAAACCTTAAGGCCATTTTGGGTTATTTCAGTTAGACCAACGGGTGAAAGTCTGACAAGGACAGGTTCATTCTGATAGCTTCAGAAGTTTTTCTCCCAACCTCAGAATTCCAGCAGAGGCTGGCTGACCACCCATCATATATCCAGCTTCCTTCTGGAAAGACTAGAGTTGGTCAGTAGTTGGGATGAATGCTCTTTGAGGATCCCTCTAATGCCAATTCTTTCATCTTCCAAATGAAGTGCAAACTCACAGAACTTTTCATGCGATTTCCTGAAGCCTTCTGACCAGAAGGCTTTTGCTAGCTGCAACTTGAGTGTGTTTTACCATCTTCCTCCTCTCTGCTGGCTGGAACAGCCGTGACTTGGTTAACAGAATGTCACAGTAAAATCTGTTCCAACCGTTCAAACACACTGCTGACCCACTTAGGTTATTAAAACCTAGACTGTGACTCCATTCATCCACCAGGAGGACATGTAAATACTAGCTCTGACCAGAACACATGAGAAAGGGGAATTTTGCCTCAATGTGAGGTGAGCGGTGAAAGAAAGTCCAAAGGATGGAGCATATGCAAGATTCCACATACAGCCCGCAGTTCAAGGTAGGTATTGTGGTTCCCCGAGCCATGCAAATGCCAGAGGGAGGGAGGTACCTTTCCGCTCCCGGAGCTGCCCTAATATTTACTGAATGTCCCAGGCTGCACAGCCCAGCCTGGGATCTTCTAGATACTTGCTACATTTTTGGATTTATCCAACTAAGGCAGTAGAGCTAAGAAAAGAAAAAGTCAGCACGTCTTCAGCTGGCCATTTTGTTGTAAACTTTGGACAAAGAAACATTTAGGTGACAAAATATGCAATTCTGGAGAAAAAGATTAATGAAATATTTTTGCCATTAACTTTCTGTCACTGCTGATTATGAATTTACCTCTTTGTTTCTTGCCAAATATATCACTTGAGCATCCTGTCTAACCTGCCTGAAGAATCACAGTTTAGTTTGCAGGGTTGAAATTTTACTGCTTTAATATTTATACAGTTGACAAGTAAACAAATATATGAGCTCAGTTTTAGTTATTACTGTTAACCAGAAGTCATGTGACTGTTGGGCAATGTATCTTGCTTCTAAATTGAAAAACTTAAATGATTGGAAAAATTATTTTGAATGATGCTAAGAACAACTGATTAAAACAGAATTAAGCTAAAACATGATTGCAGAACTACAGAGACTTGTAGAACTTCAAATCATTACAATAGCAATGATACTATTATTCAGTGAGTGATAAATATAAGTAACATTTATGTTAATATCTGGTAACTTTGTCAAAGTGAAGAACAATAATTATCAGTGAAGCATTCTTTTTTCCAAGAAGACAGTTGCCTTCCTACAATCCACTGACAAAGTGGAAGCTGAGCGTTATTAAGATAATGGTCACAACAAAGAGGAAAAGCAACAACCAATCCCCTTTACCCAAATCATTTAAGGACCACTCATTATTGTGTTTAGATACTCATGATACCCAGAATGTATTTGTTTCCCTATAAAGCATGCTCAAATACACAAATGCAGGATAAACTTTCTTTTTACTTCTAAAAAGGACAATAATTCACCATTGAGTTTTATTTGGTTAACCTACTTCAATCAATTTTAATCCAACTGTATAAATCATTTTAACAAAAGATTCATGATAAGGAATCTGTGAAGTAATATTAACACTCAAGCTATACTGAAGTCGTTTAACCTGTATAACAGCCATGCAAAGTAATTTCCATTACTATCCTGCTTTAACGGAAGGGGAAACTGAGCACAAAGGGTTTTAAGGAATTTATGTAAGATGACACAGCTAAGAATTGCCGGGGCAATTTGAATTCAGATAACCTACTGGTTCCAAAGTCCATGTATTTTATGTCACCTCATTATAATGATACCTAGGTAAAACATAAAGTTAATTACATCCCCTGTGTACCAAGCACTGTGTGAAGCCATTAGGTAGACAGACAGACAGACAGAGTTGGTCAACTGTTGCACTGTTTTATAGTGATGGGGATGCATTCCAAGGAACATGTGGTCAGGCAGTTTTGTTATGCAAACATCACAGAGTATATTCCCCAAACCTGGGTGAGCTAGCCCACTGTGCACCCGTGCATATGGGATAGTCCCTTGCTCCTAGGCCATGAAGAACAAATCCACATGTCAGATCAAACACAAGAGAAAATGATGCAATCAAAGGATGTATTAAATACAAGATCTGTAAGGCTGCTGGTGGCATATGACATCCTGTTGTATGGCATTTTTTTAGTATAAACTGTAGGACACACTAAAATAAGAGAAAATGAGACCAATATAAATGCATCCGCTTGCCACAAAGTCCTTTATTATCATTTCCACGTACTATGTAGCATATGTAGTGGTATGTGTTACACTCTTACACGGCTGGCAGCACAACAGGTCTGCTCACCTGTGGGTCTCCATGAACACAGGAGTAAAACCCCATGTTATGGTTCTGTTAGCACAGCACAGGACTGCATTATCCCATTAACCTCACAGGCTGGGACACGTGGACACAGGCAAGCAGGATAACAATAAAATCACCACTCTGTGTCTTTGGCATAACATGCTAGTTAGATGTACTCATAGTTTTTGTGTCACAAGACTGTCGGGTGATGATGGTAAAATGAAGTGGTTTTATGCTGTCTTTCTTGCAGGGGTGGGATGGTCCAGACCAGTGAGCAGTATGAGTTTGTGCACCATGCTCTGTGCCTCTACGAGAGCAGACTTCCAGCAGAAATTGTCCAGTAACTCACTGAAGACTCGCCAGATCATCTGTCTCTCGGGGTGATTCATCAAATGCCCCCCTCCCCGAGGCTTCTTGAAGGAGCTCCCTGCAGTGGAAGGAAAGGGGAGCTCTGAAGCCAACCCGCGGCATAGACCGTGGAAGGCTCGGCAGCGCGTGAAGATCGCCGGCCCTTGTGTATAAGAACGCATCGTAAGCGTCCCCCGAGCGACTCTGAAGGTCCTGGGCTGCTGCAGTCGGAGAGACTGCTCGCCCAGCCCAAGGCAGAGTTCCTTTCGTCAGCGCTGTCTGTCACCCAGCATGTGCACGTGTGAAAACTGGTGCTGACTGTCATCAGATGGTGACTGGGATCGCTGCTGGAGAAGCCACTATTGTACGTTAAGTCGCTTTAATGTTTGCAGAGTCTGTCTTGCGAATGGGCTGGCAGCTGTTCACCTGTTCCTGTGCTCAGCGCTACGACCTGTCTCAGTTAACCGAACCTTGCTGCTAACATCGCAAGTGACTGATAATGGATTTTTCACAAATAAGTTTTTGTTTTTGAGAAAAAAGTAATCAAAAGCAGTAACTTTTATATGGAAATGTGTCTTGATAATATTATCTATTACATGTGTATTTACAGTACCTCCTGTCAATCAATCACAGAGCACAATGATTGTCAATGGATATATATATGTACTTACTCTGATTAGGCATAGAGGTGGCTCCCACTTGGAACTGTATTCACTGTATTTCCACATTGTGACTTGTTTTACTTTAAAAGGGAAAAACAAATTTGTAGCAACTATGAAGAGTCACGAATTTTAAATACTTGTCACTCTTTTACTAAGACGGGATTTTTGCATATGCGACCTCCCTGGAACCTCTCCCGCTGAAGGGCTGATGCCTTTGGGGTTGATGTGACTGGTTCCTTTCCCGAGGTTCTTCCTATGGACACCGCCGCCCATGTCCTTACGCTTCTGAAAGGTTTAATCCTCAAGAGTCAAAATAACTACACTCAGCAAACACCTACATGTTCTGCTCAATAGGAATTTTTAATGCAACAATGTTGACTTTCTTTCATACTGCCAATAAATAACTCTTAATATTAAGTGTTGAGTCAAGTGTATTCTGTTTAGAGACAGGCTGTTATCTGTTTGGGGGAACCATAAAGTAAGGGAAAGAATTTAATCTTACTTTCCACATCTTTCCAGTGGCGATGAGTCTCTCAAAATGTGATGCTATCATTACTTCAGAGATAATGAGCCGAAAGTGCCATCATTATGCGGTTTTTGTTCATAGACTCCGAGTATATCATTATACAAATGGTATATGTTTATGTCTTTATATCACTTGTCATACACCCTCATAAATTACCTGGTTTGCATATATTCAGCCGAATCACATCACCTGAAAAGATGTCATGTTACAGAAGTATTCAATTACCTAAGATTACAATTCCTTGCTTCCTGTTTGAGGTCAAGAAGTCATGTGCCAAAGAGACGGTAGGTGATGATTTAAGGTTTATTCAGCTCCTGGAGGCTAGATCTATGTTTTTTAAAAGAGAGAAGTAATCATAATCCCTTCTTTCTAAGGAAACAGACAAAGGACACTGGTGTAAAACTTCCCCCAAACAATTCAATTGGAGGAAGTGCTCGTCACTGACTTTTCCCCTCACCATGAAGGCACATTTCCTTCCTAGTCTTTGCTTCTCTTATCTGGGACAATTTTTTTTTTCTCCCCAAGCGAAGCGTGAACAGTTAAGTGGAAAATGGAGGCCGAATTTTACATGGCGATTCTTACCTGCTTGATCTTCACAAGTTCGGGTGAGTGGGTCTGCCTTAGTTTCCTGAGGTATCTCCCCCAAAGCTAACCGAGGAGTCCCTGGGCCTTTGAAAAGTGTCTAAAATGAGGCAGAAGTGGTGTGAAGTCCTCATGGCAGGGTAACCAGAAACAGAGAGGAGGGGGAAAGAAAGGAGACGGCTGTGCCTGTGCTGCTGAGATTTCTCGCCCGCACCAAGTAAATGGTCTTTTCTTGTCACCCAGATCCACCGGCAGCCCTGCTCCTAAAGGGATCTTTACGGCAGACAGTAAAGAGTCCTAAGGAGATTGTTTTATTTTCTGTAGCAGGCTGTAGCTTAACCCTATCTTTTTTCTATTCAGGTTATGGTTTTACTTTCTTTTGTGTAAACAAAGAAACAAACAAAAAACCCTTAAGAAGTATAATTAAGGAAGTGAGAAAAATTGTTTTATTTGAAAGTTGTCATTTGGAAGAGCTGAACATTTGCATGGGAGAGCTGGGAAATTTAAATAAAAACTCAGTGGAAATGGTTTCTATGTCTAAATACTCACTTTCCAATGTGAATGTTTAATAACAGGGTTTTACTTTTCTTACATGAAGAAATGCTGATTTTTTTTAAAAAACCTGGCATTTCAGAGAAATGTAGACCTTGACATTCAATAAGTGCTGCTCTCTGGGACTATAGAAAATTTGGTTTAAGAATTGGCCCTATCTTTGGTTGCTTTTAGCTAAAGGTTGTGATTAAAGTTGCTATAAAATGTACTTTATGTTGATTTTTTAATAAATGTATCCAATTCTGAACGTTTTGGCCAAACTATGTAAGTGTATACAATTACTTATTCCAGTGTGAATTTAAGGATTGAAAGAGGTATTTTTTTTTCTAATAATGGAGAAGGAGATCTAGAGCAAATCAGATGGTTAAACAAGAAATTAAACATTTACACAACTATGGCACATGTAATTAATGGGGCTAAGACATCACAGCATACTCTCTGGATGTGTCTTTCCTTATCCAAAGGAAAACCATTTGCATTAGATGCTTTTGTCTCTTTTCCAAGCTTCCTTCATTTTTCCACTGGGTGGATGTTTTCTTCCCTAAACCACCAAAAAGCTTGAAAGGTGGGAAGAGAGGTAGGCTAACTTTGACATTTTGACTTGTTTCATCGTCAGCCTTAGGATTTTATCATTTTTTTTTCTTCAGATTTAGAAATCCATGTACTATATCTGGGAGTACTCACTGAAATGTAGCACAATATAAGTAGACAGTGTTTTTACCTAGCTGGTTTGTGCGTGTGTGGTTTTGTTTTCGATGGTGCTTATTATGTGTGACACAGTACTTGATAAGCTTTTCATCTTCCAGAGGGGTTTCAGATTGTCCATGTCCAGAAACGACAGTGCCTTTTCATAAGTCAGAAAGTGATGGTGGGCTCATGCAATGGGACCAGCCAGAACCAGCAGTGGCTGTGGACTCAGGACGGGAAGCTCCAGCACGTTCAGTCCACCCTGTGCCTGGGTGTCTCCAATTCCTCTGGAGGTCCTTCTCGCGCAGCTGTCTTCGCCCCCTGCTCCCAGGCACCCCGATGGACCTGCTATGGGCAGGAAGGGTTCCTTGAGGTGGAAAATACATCTTTCTTTCTCAAGAAACAAGGCCCTAGGGTAGTGATCAAGAAGGGCAGGAAATACCTCCATAGCTGGATGAAAATAGATGCCAATGAGGAGGGAAAACTGATCAATGAAAACCTCTGCTTAAAAACAGGTGAGCTATTACTTTCAGAAACAATCTGGAAAGTCCTTCTACTACGTGTCCCTAAGTTAAGCCATTTTTACTGTGAATTTATTTCTTTATTACAGGTTTGCTCCAGAAAGTTATAAAAGATGATCTGACTCAGTATATTAGGCACAATGAACCTTAAACATCACTGGGGAAATTATCTAAAAATGAAGCCCCTCAGTTAGGAGAGTGAAATTTGTCAAGATTAAGTATTTGGTTCCTGATCACTAGGAAAGTAGCTATGATTGGAACCAAAGTTTCTTTAGTTCTTATCCAACATAAATTTCATGACCCCTATGGTTCCCAAATACATGGCTATAGACTTTATTTATTTATTTATTTATTTTGAGACAGGGTCTTGCTTACAAAGCAAGGCTGGACCTGAGCTCACTATGTAACCCAGGCATGCCTGGAACTCAGCAATTCTCCTGCCTCTGCCTCCCGAGCGCTGGAATTAAAGGCCTGAGCCACCACACCCAGCATGACTAAAGACTTTTTGCCCAGTGTGTTGTATGAGGTTTCCTAGGGAAGGAGGATCTGAATTTGTACATAATGCTTGATTTTTTAAAAGGTTTCCCATATGAGTCCATAACCCCCTTTTGCAGATCAGCATCTACTGTTCCCTGCAATCTTTTTTCTCAAGTGTTGTTTTGTTTTGTTTTGTTTTGTTTTGTTGAGGTTGGTAATGAATGTGTTTCCCGCCATGCCAATGTTTGAACAGTTTCCTGTCACTCATTGATTTCATTAAGTTAAACCATTAGATACTAAATGAAAGCAATGGGGTCTTCTACAATGAAAGTTAGTTACAGCTCTTGTTCTTATATCATTTCTGCCTCTGCAAAGAAGATAAAAATGTAAAGGCCAGGCAGAAAACTCAACTTTATCAGAAAATATGCAAAACAGAGTTCAAACTCTTTTCCCATGGCTAATTTATCAAACACAGAAACACTGTAAATATCACATTTGTTGTACTACTATACATAGGAAGTGAAATGCTTCCCCAAGCCTTAGCAGAAGATTTTCTAATTGGAACTTTACAAAAAAAAGTCAATGTGGATCCAGTAGAGAGTTATTCAAGGCAGAAAATGATTCATGAACATACTTCCTCTTTTTAAGTATTCATGAACATACTTTTGCTTTAACACATTTATAAACTAACATTATGTCCCATCTTAAATTTACTATTGATTAAAAATAATAATTATTAGGCCACAGATTTAGCTCAGTGGTTCTGAAGTCTGCCTAGCAAGCACAAGCTCACTGGTTTAATCCCCAGTAACCACACACAACAATACCGGGTGTAGTGACTCAAGCCCACCAGCAATCAGTACCACGTACCACAATGCTGGGCATGGTGGCTCTTGCCTATAATCCCAGCACTCAGGAGGCAGAGGCAGGAGGATTGCTGTGAATTCGAGGTTTGCCTGGGCTACATAGTGAGCTCAGGGCCAGCCTGAACTACAAAGTAAAACCCTGTCTCAAATAAATTATTATTATTATTATTATTATTATTATTATTATTATTTAGCATAACATAAAATACAATATTTGTTTTGCTAGACAAACCAGAGTGAAAATTAATCAAAATGTATTCATATATTTGCAATGGATGATTCTAAATGGCTTTTTAAATTAACAACTAAATATAACTACTTAAATTAGTACAAATATGAAAAATGCACCTTATTGTTCCATAGGATATGAATCTTTCCTCTTTAGTAGAAGAAATAAATAAATGAAAACAAATATTTGAACGATATTTTTCATGTATGTTTCATTAAGGAAACATTCATAATTTCATCCATGCATTCAAGAAATATTTATCTAGCTCCTGCTGAATAAGTTACTTGACAACAAAGAGTCTCAATGCAAGCATCATATTAGATTTAGGCAGTAGCTTTTAATAACACTAATGCCTAGGCCTCATCCTCTAGTCCAGTTATAGCAGGCATTATACATGCAAAATGCTTCCTAGGTGATTCTGATGCGCAGCCAAGCCTAAAAATCAGTAATTACTTCTTGCTTCCTAGAGTAACCCAGAAGACAGATAAGTAAACATGCAATTAGTGTGAACAGAAAGAACGTGACTTTCTTCCAGTACACTATGCTACCATGTCATATTGAGCACTCTTTATTTAATATTCAAGAGTAATTTGAACACTGTGAATTTTTTTAAACAGCATTTTGAGGGTTCACTGGGTTTTATCATAATTTAACTATCTCAGTTCTCACTAAGAATGTTAGTATTGTTTTTCTTCTTCTTCATCTTCTACTTTACTCATTGAATATAATTTCAAAGTAGATTAAAATTCAATTTTAAATTACTGAAAATTTATGGAATGGCATCTGTAGTAAGTACTTCAAACAATTGTTGCCACTCTGGTGATTTTCACTGGGATAATAATATAAAATTAATCTGTTTTTTAAAACTTTCATAAAATCATATTTCTTGAAACTCTGTAATACAGTCTATTAGCAGAACAGATAGAATAAAAGAATAGATCTAACTTAATGGGGCCTAACTGGTAGGAACTTAATTAAATAAGATTTGTGGGTTGTATGATACAGGGACACCCCAATATAACAGATGACTGAAGTAAAGAATATACTAGATTGAGATGTTCACTATTTCCTCTAAATTTCAAGTGTACCTTAAAGAATAATTGTATGTTTTCATTTTAGACAAGGGAAAACTGTCTTGTGTCAGACATACTCTTTTTTTTCAGAAAAATCAACATTTTAAATTGAACCATACAACTATCATTCATCATCATCATAAAATCAAATAATCAAATAATGATAATAATAATAAAATACTCCAAAACACCAAACTATCTGGCTAAAAATTTGAAAACTATCATTCTTCTCATATGCTTTTTGTCAGATATCAAATTTTTAGAAATATTCATGTTATAAATGCCTACAAGATAAGCATCACTAATACTATAGATCTGTTGAATAGCACTATTTGTATGATCATGCATTTGAACTTTTCAATGGAGTACTATTATGTTAAGAATATGCCTGGCTGGGGATTAACTCAAGTGGTACCGCACCAACCTTGGATGCACAAGGGCCTGAATTCAATCCCTGGCACAAAAAAAAAAAAAAAAGAAAGAAAGAAAAAATATGTCTAGATTTCAAAATTTTGAAACCTAGCGCTCAAAAATGTGGAGCTTCCTGCTTAGCTTGACCCTATATCTTAAATATAAAATTTTATTGGCCTACATTTAGGGTGCATTTGTGCTTTAATATATATATCAGAAGTATTCAGTAGAGTTTTATTGAAAAAAATCAATTTCACCTATGACTGAGTCTTTTTGAAAAATGTGATACAAGTGAAAAACAGAAAAAGTAAATCGTTACACTATAAGCTGATTTAGAACAACAATATACCTTGAATCTCCTTATGAAGCAGCGCCCCGGCCACCACACACACACACACACACACACACACACACACACACACAGGAATAATTCTAACTCCCTGTCCCCAGGTAGATGCCTTAAACCACAGGGAGTACTGAATACTGTATACACTGATTTTCCTATATGTAAATACTAATGATACGGCTTAACTTTTTGGCACAGTAAAAGGTTAACAACAGGCAATAATAAAGTAGAATTATAACACTCTAGTGTAATAAAACGTGAACATGATCACTCTTTCTAAAACATCTTTTTTGTATTTTTACTTTTGCCCTTGAAGGAAGGACTTTAAAGCTTCTTCGGGGCATGCCCAAATTATCAGAGTCACCACTCTTACACTTCAGGGCTGTTAGGTAAATAAAGCTTACTAAAATCAAGCACAGTGATACCATAAGCTGATCGTAACCAAGGTGGCTTCTAAGTTACTACTAGGCAGGTAGCACATACAGTTCAGATTCACTAAACAAAAGGAATATTCAGGTCCTGGCAGCACTGAGTGCCATGGCTTAAGATTTTATCACATGACTCAGAATGCTGCACAATTTAAAATAGAAATTGTTTACTTGAGGAATTTTCCATTTCATACTTTTGGATTGTGGCTAAAATGGAAAGTGAAACCACTGCAAAAGGGAGACTTTTTGTGTAGTAATAGGAATTTAACCCACAGCGTGGACATGCTACACAAGTCTTCTACCACTGAGCTACAACCAAGAAAGAGACTTTAATCTTGTCATCATATTTAACAAGTCCTGATTAAATGAATAAATGTTTGAACTTTCAGAAAGCACTGAATATCAAATTTGTAGAAATGTTGAAGAAATAGTAAAGTTTGGAGGACTACTTTGAAGAATGTTGGGCTAAAATTATACTTACTGCCTTTTATCCAATTCAACTGTAAGGTTTAAACCCATGCCATCAAAACATACAGTCACCTCTATTCCAGCAGGAATGATCTTAGCCTAGCAAGTAGACAACAAAGTTTACAGTCGTCCAATTAGAGTTTTATGAATCTCCCTGATGGGGAAAATAGCTCATTACTATATCTATATTAGAAAGAAAGAAATTTACTTAAAGGAGTTTACTGGCTTAGGAATAGATCTAGACAAATAATCTTGGACAGAGGATCATTAAAACATTGAAAACTTGAAACTGGCTTCAAAAACAACACACATACTAACTCATTAGTGAAGAACTGTGTGAAAATAGTTCGAGGTAAAGAGTCCAAAATCTCATCCGTGGTTTGCACCCCTTCTCTAAGGTATGCCAAGTTTTTCATATATTTATAAAAAGCTGGATGGATAGTGCCTAAAATTGTTACTTTTACTCAGATGCTTCAAATTGAGAGTGACACTGAGTATAAGATCTCAGCCAACTCATCAACACTTACTTAGTACTTATCACATATTAGCTCATCCAGATATCATATTTATCTGAGAGCAAGCAGATTTTCAAGCGTCATTTATGTGGCCAAGTTGACAAATCACTGCAGGAAGCTATATTGTTACCAGGTTGATATAACTGCTAAACTAACTGTTTGATTGTAGTAATTTGGGTGACAGGATAAAATTCAAAAGCACTCTAAAAGATAAGGAAAAAAAGTTTTAGCACAAATTATTTGTTTTAGTGGCTGGCAAAAGTGCTTGGGTATAAAGAGACTTTGTGGGGAAATAGTGTCCTTCCTCTGTACAGATCCTAGGTGGACCACATTAGCTCTCACAGACATTTTAAGGCTTCTTTTCTCTTTACATCGTCAACATGGATCTTGTAATGGAGCATGTTTAATACAATCATTTAAAATAATACCCTCAGTGATTATTTATATGTAGTTTAAGTGATCACTGAGAAAAAGTGACACAGATTCCAAAATTTTCCAAACGTTTTTATCCTGTGACCTACTGTGGGCTTTGATCATGTCTGCTTCTGTTATCCCTTTACTCCATTAAAAAAAATGAAAATAATTTAACAGATTTTTATGTGCCCTAAATTTGGTTTTTCCTGATATGTGAAAAAATAAAACATTTTCTCTACCATAAATTTTCACTTTTTTATCTTTAAAGAAAGTCAATCATTTAGTAGGCTCTAGGGAGGACTCTAGACTCTACATGTTGTGCCTAATGAATAGGTCAGTCTTGGCCAAATTAGTCACCCCCTTCCCATTACATTACCCTTTCCAGGCCCTGAGAAACAGCCTCTGGCTCAACACCTCTCACACAGCCTGATAGCGCTAAACATAGAAACCGTGCCTCCTCCCCACACCCATCCTCTCTGCTGGGCTTGCTTCCCTTTTCCCCAGCCATCTCTCCTCTTTCCCAGGAGAAAACATGGACATAGAGATAAAACAGACACATCCTAACAGTATGGCACTATTTACAGCACAATTGCTAGCAATAACTGGCTATAGAAAGATGTTTCTTCCATTTTCTTACTATTTCTTTTTTAATCTAAATTACTTAGGATACTATGCTTTGTTATGTTTTGGTACCAATAGCAATTTGTTAATTTTACTGTATTTCTATTTTTGAGTATTTTAAGTTTACATATGTAGCTACCATAATTCCTATCATTTTCACTTTAGCTTTACCAGAACTCAATATTGTTTAAAGTGTGCATTACACAAATGTATGTGCTGTGCATCATGCTTTTCTAAAGTTTCTTTTGTTTAATTTGTTATCTCTTACAGATGATTTGCTCACTTTCAAAAGTGACCCAGGTATGGTGATACTCTCCTGTAATTCCAGTATTGTGTGAGGCTGAGACAGGAGGAGCTTAGGTGAAAGCCCAACCTGGTCAATTTAATGACTTAGCGAGATCTTATCTCAAAATTAAAAAAAATTAAAGGAGAATGGGGAAGCCTGGGAATGTAGCTAACTGTGAAGATCCTGGACTCAATCCCTAGTACCACCAGAAAAAGCCACCTTACATTTGGCATCTTTCTACAGAATAGAAAGTGTCAATATAGTCACTATTTCCCATCTCCAGAATATGTTGGTTTTAAAAAATATTATTTGAACACAGAATATTATATGTTCATTATGCTTAGAAATTATATCATTTAAAGAAGAGAAACAAATTGTATATTATCTTTATTATCATTACACAAAATCCCATTTCTACTAATTATTTTATCTGAGTTGATCATAGATCAAGTAAATATAAAGTAAAATATACATTGCTTTTTATAAATGTGATCAAAAAGTGGCCTTAATATAACGTAGTCATTGCAAATCCTTTTATAGATAATAATTCCCTGTTCAAAAAGCTATTTGTCCTAGAATTGTGTTCTAGGAGGAATGTTATTATAATGTAGAAATAGTATAATAGAAATGGTATATGAAGTCTTTAAAAATAACTTTAACACATTGTTCCATTATATAAGGTCATTGTGTTCATTAAAACATTTTTCTCTTTCATGAAATATAAAATGTACATACATTTTTAAAGATAATCAGATGAAATCATAGATACCATAAGTGCCCAAAGATATATTTTTAATATAATTCCATGCACCAATTTCAATAGAGTTTAGGCAACAGAAAAACATATTTATCTTGATAGCCTTTTTTATTTCTATAATGGATTTTCTTTCCTTCCATCTACTTTATAATCTTTCAATAACCACATAAGAAATTATCTGAATTCCATTTGACTCCTTTTACATATATGGCTAAAGCTATGTACTTAGAATGACCTGGGAGACGTTAGGAACACAGGTCCTGGGTCCCAAATCTTCCATGTCACAATTTATAGAAGGAGGACCAAGGCAACAAAATGTAAATGTATGCAAATTTAAATCATTTAAACATGATTCTGACTCTGACCAGAGTTTGAAAAACACAGCTTTAAAATTTACAAATGTTGAAGTCCAACATTAAGACAAAAACTTCTTTCTTGCTTTTTAAATAGCACGCTTATGAGGTAGTGAGCTCAAGGCCAGCCTGAACTACATTGCAAGGCTTTGTTTCAGAAAAGCAAAACAAGGGCTGGAGATTTAACTCAGTGGTTCCAGCACCTGCTGCCTATCAAGCTCAGAGTCCCTGGTTCCATTCACGGTAACCACATACAACAATACCGGGAGTGGTGGCTCAAACCCACCAGCAATCAGTACCACATACCACAAATGCCAAGCTTGGTGGCGCAAGCCTGTAATCCCAGCGCTCGGGAGGCAGAGACAGGAGGATTGCTGAGTTTGAGGCTTGCCTGGGCTACATAGTGAGCTCAGGGCCAGCCTGAACTACAAAGCAAGACCCTGTCTCAAACAAAACAAAATAAAACACGGACACACAATGAAAGAGTATAAGACGGAAGAACTTCATAGTTTCTTTCTTTTGGAAAAAATGGGAGGGGTAGCCTAAAGTGGACCTGACTGGTTAAGGTGCTTTAAAACTATAGTGAGAATATTAAATACAATTAGAGAACATTGATATTTTTCCCATAAGATAGTCAAGATCTATATGCAGTGACAGTAATAAACTGTGCTATTTATAGAAGAAATTTCAAGGGTATTTTAATCATTTATCTATTTTGAGAAGGTCCAGATTAATCTATTCAACTGATTATATAAGATGACTAATTAAATGAAAATGCTTAAGATAAAAGTTTATCCAATAGTTCCTAGTGAAGAAAAGTAAACATAAGGCTTGGGATTTAGGTCATTGGTTCCAGCACCTGCCTCACAAGTGCAAGGTCATGAGTTTGATCCCCAGTATCAAAAAAAAGTAAGCATAGGTTGACATACTAAGAAATATATTTATATGTTAGGTATTCATAGCTCATTTTTGTCCTAATCCCATCATTAGAAATATTTTTAAAGAATCTGAAAGCTAAACCTGTCATATGTAATAGTCAGTTGAGAAGGTGAACATTGACTAAAACTCAAAAATACCCAAAATGCTGGTCTCCATATACAGAAAATTTTATATTCCTACAATAGGCACCTCTATACAAAAGAATATTTAAGTACCTAATTTAAGACTGCAAAATTAAGATCTGTTTTGGGAGTTTTTAATAAAGGAATCTAGTGATATGGTTGAGTCTGTCATTAGAAAACATGAATAAATTTCCTAATTTAGGTTCAAAGGTTCTAACCTAGGCACAAATCATGGAAATGACAAAAGATTTGGAAAGATAAAAACACAAGCTAAAGGAAATGACCAGAAGTCAAAAATCTAAACCCAGTAGACATACAAATAGAGTTACCAGACAATATACACAATGCTCAGTTACTTTTGAGTTTCAGATAAATAGGTAATTTTTAGTATCAGTATGCTCATAATATGTAATATGTGGTTTAATCTTTTTTTTTTTTTTGAGACAGGGTCTCGCTTTGCAGTTCAGGCTGGCCCTGAGTTCACTATGTAGCCCAGGCAAACCTGGAACTCAGCAATCCTCCTGCCTCTGCCTCCCGAGTGCTGGGATTACAGGCGTGAGCCACCACGCCCGGCTGTGGTTTAATCTTTATATATTGTTTATTTAGAATATATTACATATGCTGACTTAAATGAATAGTATTCATTGTTTGTCTGAAGTTCTACTTGAGTATCACATATTCCTAATTGCTAAACCTCTCAAGTCTGCCTTGCACATCCCTCTGTGTCTCAAGGAAATAATACTAAATAGCTATGATTATCTTTTAAGAGGATTGCTGTGACTCACATTTTGCTAATTGTAAAAGTAGTGTTTCAGTTGTGATCCTTCTCTTTACATAAATTTTCCTCCTCTTGTTTACATAAATTACCATGTGATATACATTAAAATGAAACTGAAATGATTAGGAGTGACACCTCAAAAGAGGCTTCAGTGAAGCCTAGAACAAGGAAAGTATGGTGATTAATTACTTCTTTAAGAAGCCTGCACCTGGCACATAGTAGACCTTAATAGCTGCCTCATTACATGCACGAGTGAAGTGGTAAAAAAATAAGATCTTTACTTTGACATTCTGTATGTCAAATTCTTCAAGGTTATGGTCACCCGGCTTGGTAAGATCTTGGGAAGTGTTTTTATCCCTGAAAACCCACCACCTATGGAGTAAGTGGAGACATTTAAACATACCACCTTGACCTCTAATTTACAGAACTTTCCAGTGCTTCATATTTTTTAATTGAACTCTTTATTGGTACATTTTATCATATACAGCTCACAATCACACTTAACATTGGGGAATTTGTGCCAGTATATGACAGAAGTTAATTCTCATTTTTACCCATATCCCTACCCACCCACAGCCCCCAACCCCTTATATACATGCTATTTCCTTTTCTTTCCAAATCATATTTATTTGTTCACCTCATTACGTTCCCCCACCATATTGCCTTTGAATATTTCTTATTTTACAAAATCTATCATATATTCTAGAACTCATTTATATCTGCAAGTTCTCATACTAGAGAAAAGATAAAGCATTTACATATCTGGGATCTATTTATTTCACTTATTAGTGTGTCCTCAAGGACACATGAATGAATGAAACTTCTCATTCATTATGACAGAGTAATACTCCATTTTATAAGCAAACCACATCTTCTTTATCCAGTCTCCAGTTGATGGGCAACTGTGTTGTCTCCAAGACTGGGTTACCACAAACTGAGCTGCTATGAACATGGGTGCACATATGACTTTACAACATGAATCTTTTAAATTCCTTTGAGTATATTCCTAGCAGGGGAATAGCAGGTCAAATGGGACCTTTAGACCTCGTTTTCTGAGGAATCTCCACACTGATCTCCACAACGGTTGTATAAGTGTTCTAGAATCTTACCACACAAACCACTGTCACCATAAACTTCTTGGAAAGGCTGAAACTGAAAATCTCTGTTACTTCCAAACTGGAAGGTTAACAAGGTCCCCGAGAGACAGAGAATACTTCTTTTTTTTTTTTTTTTTTTTTTTTTTTTGAGACAGGGTCTCACTTTGTAGTTCAGGCTGGCCCTGAGCTCACTATGTAGCCCAGGCAAGCCACGAACTCAGCAATCTTCCTGCCTCTGCCTCCTGAGTGCTGGGATTACAGGCATGGGCCATCAAGCCTGGCATTTGTGGTACTTGGTACTGAATGTCAGTGGGTGTGAGCCACCACTCCCGGTCTTGTTATATGTGGTTACGAGGGATCGAACCAGGGACCTTGTGCTTGCTAGGCAGGCACTGAAACCACAGAGCTAAATCTCTGGCCCCTAGAGAGCACAATTTTAAATATGGCAAAGTTCACCAAATTCAGGAACCAGTAGCTTTTTCACTATGGGAAACTGAGCCTTGCACAGCAAAGTTATAAATTAATCCCACAAATTCATATAATCTAAATTAATCCACTTTTCCTCCAAAAGGAATCTTAGAAAATACATCAGGGCCATGATCTGGGACTCATACATCCAGAATTAAAACAGTTTGCAGAGCATACTGTGCTACAGTTAGAAATAAATTCTGGTGTATTCTTGCATAATTGTGTGCTACAAACAACAATAATGTACTGTCTACATCTTAAAAAGCTAGAAATAAAGATTCTAAGTATCTTCACCATAAAGAAATGATAAGTATTTGCAGAGATAAATATATTTAACTTGATTTATATATTACATAATATATACAAGTTTTGAAGCATCACTGATACTTTACTAAAACATAATTTAATGTGCTAATATGTCAGTTAAAGTAAAGACAAAAATGATATTTTAAAATGTGCTATGGTTAAAGAAATGTCATTATTCTTCAAGGAATTGTCAGTTTTTATGATGAAGTTAGGAAGATCATCAACAGTGGTGCGCAATCTGCTATTTGTTTAACACTCCTTTGAGAAGTTGATGAAAATTCCAACAGTATTCTGTAGAGAAACGATGCATATGTCAGACACTCAGAATTTTGCAGTTTTGAAGATTAAATTTCATGCCCCATGAACTCAGTGGTCCCTTAGATGTTCATACAGTCAGCTGGATTCTACATTCCACTCAAAGCTGGTGATTTTTTAATAGTACTGATTTCACAACTCTCTCTTCATCATATAAAATTGATAGATGAATAAAGGATGAATGAACTAGACAGGGCAAATGAACTTTGTCATACACTCAAATGATCTTTGCTTTATAGTATTGCTGAACTTTTCCAAGAGGTCTTCTTTTTCTTTTTTTTTTTAAGTAGAGCTGCTTTCATGTGCAGTGTTCATAAAATACATGAATAATTCTTTGCAACTGTCCTTCCTTTACCTCAGCTCGCCTGGGAGCAGAAGTTTCAGTGCGGAGCACTAGAAACACAACTCCTCCTCAGATCCCCACTACATTTAATATGGTTCCATATAGCCCAGAATACCTCATTAGGAACACCACAGAGGTCTTCGTCAGGAATACTACCAAGAACCACAGCCAAAACGGCAGCCAGAGGCATCAGCAGAATCTGCACATGACTGAAATTGCTGACACATCATGGGTTCCATCGACGACTCAGCCCGTCTCCAGCACCACTGAAGAGGTAAAAGGACTGTGGGAGGGCTGGTTGTAAATGATCTGGAAGCTTGTTGCTTGCAAAGGCTTGTTCTGCTAAAACGCCCCTACTGCAGAGGGAGCAGGTGCTTTGTGTCTTAACTACAAACGGTACATGAACGCATTTTGTACAATGATGAAATCTTTGAAAGGTCTACATCTTTATAAGGTAACGCAAGTAGGCCATCATGACGTGACTGCACTTTTATGAGCTAACTCTATTTCTGAACCAAGGTCAGGGATCGTGGTCTCGCACGTGGCCTAAAACCAGGGAATATAAGTTAAAACCACTACCTTGCAAATGATCTTGCATGTGTGTCATAATTGTTTAGCCTCTGAGGGAGGGCAAAGAGTCACAATGCAATGACAGATTCAGGAATCACTATAATTGATTTGAAAGCTCAATCAAAGATAAACAAAAGTCACACGCCATTTCTGCACTAGTATCTTGATGTGTGGCTCACCTATGAACTTGTCTAATCCACAAGGAGAGCTATAAATCAAATGTCTGAGAAACAGTAACAGTGTGGTTAGAGGAGGCCACTCTAATAGTACTTCTGTTTTGAGTACTCATCTCTTTGGTTTTGCTTTCCTCTCAGAGTTTGGAGTCACCATTTAGGGAACAGAAGTACAATTACAGCAAGTTAAAGAAACTTACATTTGGAGAACGAAGGCATAATTCAGTGGCAGAGTTTGTGCCCACTCTAGGTTTAATCCTAGCACCAAAACAAAGAACAAAAAGTAAAGTTTAAGTCTCACTAGGCGATGTTTAGCTATTTCCTAATATGCACCCCCAAATTATTTAAAGAAAATAAAGACCTGACAGTAGTCAATGACAGAGCATCCCTTTGATGTTTTGGTTTCTTTCCCATTGTGTGGAATCTAATTGCACATGTGAATCCTAGCAGGTGACCGCATAATTCATTAGTGCTCACAAAATAAATATCCAGTGCATGGAACAACCTGTGGGACCATATTTTTACCTCTGCTTTCCTTTTACCATGAATCCTCCTTCTGTCCAGCCTATTTCTTTCCTTACCTCTGACTGGGAAATAGGAAGACCCCACTACTTCCCTGAAAACTCTTTATCTCACTCTAAAACCTGGCACTCCACCAGTCTTCATTAACAAAATGATCCGTACCAGGAACCCACATTTTAAATCTGACTTACAGGTCAGTTCTTCCTCTCACATCGCTCCTCCCAGTTTGGGTTTAAAGTGAGGAAAGGAGAACACATCTGAAGTTTCTCACCAGCTAGGTTTTTACCACAGCTCAGAGCTCAGTAATTATGGTTTCATACCTGCCTGAGCTTGGAAACAGGAGCAAAAGAAGGTGCTGTCATGAACTGGCACCAGGCTCTCCCTAATCCTCCAGCATCTGAGCCCTTTCACCCACTAACGGGAGAGACCCATCACTTCCTTTTGAAAACAAAAGCCTGTGGGTGGAGCCTCTGCTTATTTGGGCTGATTGTGCTTCAACCAAAACCTACACACTGACAGTAGTTTATAAAAGTATTCATAGCACTACAAGCTTATATATTAGCAAAAAGAATTCTGCCTGAGTCTGACCTCAGTGAACACAGGGTAATGTTCAGAGTTAACTGGTGTCACTGCCACATGCCCCAGATAACAAGTTGCAGGTCTTCCTTTCAAGCATCCTACCAGTTCAGCCAACCCATCACTGTATTAGTGACCTTACTGGTTCCAGCCCTGAGTCAGGTTTTCAGCCTCGGATCATGACAGTCATTCTGGTGATTTTGAAAGGTCTTTTTCTAGATCCATTTTGGCATATATGAGCTCCAGATGGGACCCCCAGAATGACTATGCAGCCAACTAACTCAGGTCCCAGTTTATTTTAAGTTCCCAGGAAAATTTTGACTATGTTCTGGGAAGTTAGTATAGAAAAGTTGTGCTCTTTCCAAACACATTTTCTACAGTTGTAAACTTCTGTGACTCTAAAACTTAGTCAAGGCATCTTTGCTAACTTGGAGCATTTACTTTACAATAGTCATTTATAAACAGTACTGTGAAATATGAAAATCTACCACTTAGGATATAAAATGTCTACCCTTTGAAAGCAATTTCAGAAGCTAACACCTTGACCAAAAGTGCCTAGAAAAATGTAAAAGAACAAGATAACTCAACTTAATTTCCTGAAATTGTGTAAAACAACTCAGTATGTATGTATGCTATCATAGGGCACCTGCTTTGTAAGGATTCTGAATTCAATGAGCTGTGGATTTGGAGTAATCTATTCATGAGTGAATACAGGAAAAAATCTTAGCGAGTTTTGCAGGTGAAGAACTGTGCGATATAGAAAAATGTTTGTATCTCCAACATTTGAAATAGTGTTTGATATATAATAAAATCTTATAAGAATGAACAGAAAAGACCAAGAGGTATGGAGCAAAACAGAATGGAAGAAAGGGGAGTGGGATGGGATAGAAGGACATGGCGTAGAGTGAAATGCCATGGGACGGACTGGAGTGGCATGAGTCGAGTTGAGTGAAATGGAATTACAACTGAAATAGTAAAATTCTATGTTCAGAAATGCTGTGAAATTACTAGTAACACTTTCAGAATGATCCAGAATTAAAAGATGCATTGAAGCTGGAAATTGATGGCTGTGTCACAAAACACTTCCAAAGAAAAACTGGCCTGGGCCTGGTGTGATGGTACTTACCTGTAATCCCAGCACTCAGAAGGCAGAGGCAGGAGGATCGCTATGAGTCTGAGGCCAGCCTGAGCTATGTAGTGAGCTCAAGCACAGCAAAAATCACAAAACAAGGCCCTGTCTCAAAAAGCGAATGAACAAAAAGTGGTGTATACAGTAGCTGCTTCTTTCCTCTCATTGAGAAAACAGAGAGGTTATGTAGCAACTAGAAAGGAGAAACTGTAGAGGGTGACAAAATATCTAAGATTGGGTGGCAGAACTACGCTAAACTTTTTCATGTGTTCTGGAGGAGGCACAAATGTATTTGTATCTATTTACAACACTGTATCAAACTTCCTCCAAAGTTAGTGATAAAAAGTAATGACAGTTTCTAGTCACTTATGATTTTATTAGCTGAACAGGTGATTCCTCTCCTGATGTCTCCTGGGCTTTCTCTTCTAGCTGCATTTAGCTCGAATGGTTAGTTGAGCTGTCAGCTTGAAAACAGCCTCCCAGACATGACTGGCAGTGAGCGCAGGCTGGACAGTGGCTGTCTCATCCTTCAATGAGGCCATGGCAACTTCTTCATCATGATGGTCTGTCATGGCTTCACAGGAGGGAAATGTGCAAGGCTCTGAAGGCTTAGGCTCTGGGGTCATGTAAGATCATGTCCTATTGATCACACAAACCACAAGCTAAGTCACTCAGAGAGGTGGGGAAATAAACTCCACCACTCAATAACAAGAGCTGCAATGCCACTTTGAAAGGGGCATACATGTTGAGTGGAAGTATTAGTCACTTCCTATTGTTAGGACAAAACACTCAACACCATCAGCTTAAAGGAGGAGAGGTTTACTGTGGCTTGCAGTTTAAGAGGGTACAGTTCACAATCTGCTCACTCCAAGAGAGAAATGGCATGATGGAAGGGCATGGCAGAAAAGAGCTGCTCAATCCATGGCAACTGGGAAGCTAAGCAGGGGAACAGTACCAGAGAGGAAGAGGTGAGGAACCAGGAACAGAGCCCAATGTCATACCTCCATGACCCACCCAGACACACACAGAAAGGTGAGAAAGGTGTTTTACTAAAACTTTAGGCATACACAAGCCAGTCAGGTTTATAAGATCAAGCTTAACTACCACAGTAGGAAGTTTGTGGCCACTAAACAATCTACCATTTTATCATCATCATCATCATCATGATTCACCATCTCTGTTTTATAGGTGGTAACTGAAGACTTGCTCAGATGATTAGGGAGAGACAAAGCAAGAAGAGTACACACACACACACACACACACACTCATAGTTACATTATTCTCCACATACAGCACCTGTTAGTAAAGGCAAATGCCAGAGAGAACATGACTTGAAACACAGAAATCACTCCTCATAAATTTTACTACAAAATTGTCCTAAATTAACTCTTGAGAACCGCATATTTTTTGTCTTTCTCTTTTTCCTCCTTGCCTATCTCTTTTCTTGTATCCTTACCTGATACTTTGAGGAGTCTGACTTGGGAAATTTGTGTGCTTAGGCCAGTACTTGACCGCTCTCTTTCTCACTCACACTTATTCTCTTCCTCTTTCCCTCTCTTTCTCAGCATTTCTTTCCTGTAATGTCTTCAACCTTGGATGTTATGTCTTTTTTTTTTTTTTGGTACCAAGGATAGAATGCAGGCCTTTGTGCTTCCAAAGTAAGTATGGTACCACTTGAGCTAAACCTCTGGCCCTTGACACTAGATATTACGTAAAAGAATTCATATCATATTTCAAGAGTAACACCTGAGTGATAGTAAAAGTGTTTGATTAACATTAGCCACTGCTATTACTATTATAAATAGTATTATGTGGTTTTATATCTTTACAGGGACAAAGTTAATGAAACAGGAAGTTAGTTTTTGGTATGAGTTAAGAAATATCTAGATAAGTTGCTCTCCAAGCATGGACCCCTGACCTGAGTAGTAATACAATCGTGTGGGCTCTACCTTAGACCTACTGACTCAACAACTCTGGGAATATAACCACCAGAAATCTGCATTTTAAGCTGTTTAGGTCATTGATGCAATTTAAAGTTCAAGAACTACTAATATAGATAAATGTGATCTCTGTCCCACGACATCTCCCTGTCAGTTTTCCAGACGAACTGTTTCCCATCATTATGGTACTTTCCTGCCACAATGTGTTAAGGAGGGAGGTGATAGCTACAACAGCTAAAGTCATGTAGAAGAAATCAACCTATCTACTTTCAGCCCCCTGCTGTGGCTTTGCAGGAGTGGGACCTAGGGTAAGTGAATGGAGTCCAGACAAGGGATTTGTGTGAATTAGGTGATACTTCCATGTATCTTTGTGAGTTTGCGATAGTGTACTTTGTAGTACAAACCTGGGCTCTACTGAGTCCCCTATATAGTTAAGACAGCATTCTTTATACAATTTACAGAAAAATGCACCATGTCTTTGTGCACAGCGTCAGTTGTAGGTCATGTCAGATGCAGAGATGAGAAATGTACCCAGAGTGTAACCAGCCATTCCCTACTCTTTTCCACTATGGGTGAGGTGTGAGGGCCAGGGCTTGCTGGCTCAAGGGCCTAAGAGGTCCATCTGTTGGGACAACTGAGCAGTAATGCACAAGAAAAAGTTAACCACAGAGAACTGACCGTCGAGAGATGAAGAGTTGGGCCTGAACCTCACCTGACCAAGCTCAATGTATTTTTCAAGCAATATGCTCTCAGGAGAGGTCTTGTGGGGACCCCCCCCCCTTAGCCACCCTATGACTTCAGGGCAGGCAGTTTGAGGCAGAGATGAAGATCTAGGGTTCTGGTGTCGAAGAAATTTTGTTTAAATATTGGTTTATCTTTTATTAGTTACTCGAGTCATTCTTGCTTCTTTAAAATAAGGATCATGATGGTATCCATCTGTTTCATAAAATAGATGCAAGGGTTAAAATCTGACCAAGTGCTTAGTGTGTTGGCTATGCATGGTAAGCTCGTACTCAGTAATGTTAGCAGTGCACTCAAGCTTTTCCTGTCTTCGCCTCATCTTTTCTGTCCTGCCTACTTCACCCAGTTGTAGAAACCAGATGAGTTAGCATATTATGTGAAATTGCTTTGAAAGAAATAGAATGCTGAACATGCATTAAAAATGTTACTGGTTCTGATACTGCTAAGCATCTGTAAATCCTGTTTGGAGGTGCAGCTCCTCCTTCCCTTCCCACCCCACCCTTGCCCTGGCCTGGGGGAGGAACTGCATTTCCTTAGTTCATGAATAGCCATTGTGGTACTGGTCTGGGCTTTCACAGTTCTGCATTTCCTCCCATTTGGCCTTCAAAGAGATCACAGCCCAGTGTGAGTTTCCAAATAAATGAGGAGCCGAAATGCAAATAAATAAATAAATAAATAAATAAATAAATAAAACACTTTCCCCTCCCCCCTGCCAATCTGGGGTAGCCTTTTTATTGGGTCACCTTGCATGTGCAAGGAAAACATCCCACTGTCACCACAGTTCTGTAGTTAGATCTGCCTAGAAGGAAGAGTGCAGCCATGTAGGAAATCACTCCTCACGACTCTTAGACTCTCTAGTTTAAATGGGATAATATAGAAACACACTGCTGATGCTTCAAAAATGTCCGGGCAAGGGAGTAACATTGTGGAAGGGATGCGTTTCTAAAGCCCTTAGGTTATAATTAGCATCATTCAAGCCTAATTCTGACATGGGCTGCAGTTTCCTGGTTTGCCAGTTAAAGTGAATTACCATGTGCTGGTAGCATACATATGGTTTATAATTCACTAGACCCCCTCTAGCCTTTTTCTTTCATTTTCCTTTAGTTGAGTAATTTGCATTTTTTTCCCATTTTGTGCACAGAAAGACTGTTGATATTTTGTTACCAAATAAATTATATGCATAAAAATGCAGCCACAAAACAGTACATATGCATTGAAATGGGTTTTTTTTTATATGCCACTATTTCTCTGGCATGCTGTTTTCCCAGACAAATGAGATCTCCCTCAGCAAAGGCTGATGCAGTGGCAAAAGAGAGCGGCAAAGGAAAACATCAAAGGAAAATCCAGATGTGGCCATTGAGAGCAGTTTGTGGCTTTCAACCCTGGCCCCATGTTCATCAGAATCACCTGTTGAATTCATTAAGCCACAGATTTTAAGAGTCTATCTCAGATTACCAGGTCAGAATCTACTGAGGACCAGCAGTATGTAAATCTCCTAGAGTGCTTCCAATTTATAGTTAGACTTGCAATCCATTGCAGAATAAATGGATAATCGGCCTGTTAGCAAAAACATTTAAAAAGAAAAAAGAGGGAAAAATGTGGCTGAGGGCCTTTCACTTGAATCTAATCACAAAAAAATAACAATAATTCAAATTCAGAGGGAGACACTAAAAATGACCATATGTATTATTAGAAAAGGTCAGTGTCATAAAGGTTATTTCAACAGATTGGGTAATTAGTGCAGATTACAGATAATATAAGTTTTGACAACTAAATACAATGCAAGATTGTGGGCTGGATCCTGTACTGTAGAGAAACCAAAAAAAACACTGAAAAGGACATGATTGATATCACTGACGAGTTTGAAGTATGACCTGCAGAGTTAAGTACCAATGTTAAATTTTCTGAACTTAATTGGTCTTCTGAGATTGCATGCTGAATTTGATAGATAGACAACCTCTTCTGAAGTGGTTCACCTGAAGGTGGAATATATGCAGAGGAAGAGGGAGAGACAGAGGGAGAGGGATAGAGACAGAGAGAGAATAAAACAAATGTGGGAGAATGTTAAAAACCAAGGTGTGTGGAAGCACTTGCATAAATTGTATAGCTCATCTGTAAATGTGAAACTGTTGCAAAGTAAAAAGTGTTTAAAATGAAAGAAATTGGGAAGTTTCTCAAAGGGCTTTCAAGGACAGAAGACAAGGGAAGCTACTGAGTTAGAGACAGATAAAGACTTGCACATACTAAGGTCGGTCTTCTGCCAGAACCAAGGTGGGAAAACGCGGGGACTGGAGGGGCCGGGCGGAAGGGAGCACAGGGGACACCAAAAGCCACCATGACGCATTTACAAGAAAAGAGCAGTGAAGCCAAGAGGCAGAACTGGCACATGAGTCAGCTGACAAGTATGAAGATAAGATTTTTTAAAAATCTCTGGAAAAATCTGCTAAGTACTTTAAGTCTCTGTAATTTACCCCAGCTATTGGTTACAACTTCACATTCCCCTGACAGAACAGCAGCTTTAAACCCAGTTATTGGAAAGTGTGGTGAAAAATAGCTTAAAGAGGAAGCGCAATTTTTAGGAGCTCTCATTGAAACGAAAATTCATTTTTATTCTTCCTACACTCTTGTGGGAGCTGGCATCTGACTATGTACTATCATCACCAAATTCAGAGGTGAACCTCAGGCCAAGGAACCTTCTCCTGCGGTTGGAGGGCCCCACTTTGCTATCATCGCTGGATTCTTCTTTTAGATCGCAAACAGAGCTGAGCCAGGGAGCACGCCCGTATAGGTCATTTGCTAGGTGCCTGCTGTTCATCTCTGTGTCTGTGAACACTGGTCTTTGCTGTTTTTTCCCCAAAGCTGTGCTTTTCCCAGGATGGCAGCGCTGAGCAGTAAGTACAAGTGTGGGTTTTACAAAGAGTTTTGATCTTGTGACAGAAGCAACAAATTCAAGAATGATGCTCTTTTCTTTGAGATGAACTAGACCTTCCATGGAGCTCATGTCTCTGTATGGAGCAGGAGCCATGTAGACGTTTTTAAGCCAAGTGCTGGGGCTACGAGGCTAAGAGTTCTATCTCTACATTGGAGCAGCTGCAGAATGCTACTTTGTTTAGTGTTTATGAATAAAACACTTAACCATGCTCTTGTTTAGTGGTGGGTTTTAAATGTTTATTCTGTTGAGATGTAATAGACATTAAGTCAGCATGACTAAGTGGTGGCTCATGCCTGTAATCCCAGCAGTCAGGAGACAGAGGCAGGAGGATTGCTGAGTCTGAGGCTTGCCTGGGCTACATAGTGAGCTCAGGGCCAATACAAGACCCTGTCTCAAAAAAAAAAAAAAAAAAAAAAAGTGTTCATTTCAGATGCCTAATTTTGAATTGGGTCTTTAAATTTGGGAGGGCTGATTTTTTAAAGCTCTTTATGTATTCTAGATAGTAGCCCTTTGTCTGAGGAACATCTGATAAAGATATTTTCCCATATTGTTGGTTGCTTTTTCGTTCTGCTGGTGGTTTCTTTTGCTGTGCAGAAGTTTTTTAATAAGATGAGAGCCCATTTGTTGATTTCTTCTAGTTCTTGTGCTATTGAGGTTTTGTTCATAGTCTTTCCCTAAGCCAGTGTCTCCAAGAGTACTACCTAACCTGTTTTGCAGCAGGTTTAGAGTTTCTGTTTTAATATTTAGGTTTCTAACCCACTTTGAGTTCAGTGGTATGAGAAACTGAAGTTGTAAATGTGTTCTAGAATGCATGATCAATATTGTGAAATAGTAAATATTCAAAAGAAAATGGGGTTTAGGGGTAAATGATGTGGGGAAAGAAAAAAACTGATGGTTAAAAAGGAAACAAAGCTTGTGTATAAGTGGGTGTTGTAGGGTGATTAGGGGAAGAGAAAAATGAGAATTAAGCTATGTCATATACTGGTACAAATTCTCAATGTGGAATGTAATTGTGTACATATACCGTACCAATAAATTAAATTAAGAGAGAAAGAAAAAAGAAAGAAAGAAAGAAAGAAAGAAAGAAAGAAAGAAAGAAAGAAAGAAAGAAAGAAAGAAA
This sequence comes from Thryonomys swinderianus, assembly GCA_004025085.1. Classification (NCBI taxonomy): domain Eukaryota; kingdom Metazoa; phylum Chordata; class Mammalia; order Rodentia; family Thryonomyidae; genus Thryonomys; species Thryonomys swinderianus. The sequence continues at coordinate 7,433 of PVIC010003782.1, read as the reverse complement.
GAAAGAAAGAATAAAGAAAGAGAGAATTCCTTCCTTCAACAGGCCCATAGTCTAGCCCATGTCTGTAACATTGCATTTTCGGAAAGCATAAGACCCTTTCAGTTTCTGCTTTGAGCATCACCAGTCCTGACACTCAGGGGTCTCTGAGTTGCCATCTATCTGCCTTTTTCAGCAGAGAAGGGTGGGATAAGGGAGGAGATGTGTAGAATTAGACCTGAGGAAGAAGCAGGCAGAGTATGGACCCAGCATGGTTCCATCTTTTGGTTTTTTTAAAAAAAAATCAAACTCCACCTATTTTTTACACACAAAATCTAATTTTCTCAATAATACCTATTAATTCTGAGTTTTTAAAACAATGTTAAGATCTCACTGTAAAAACTCTCTGTGCTGGCCAAATGGCAACCACGCTCAGACAATTCTTGGGAGATCACGTGATGCAAGAATAAAAAGAAGGCAGCCTGTATCCCCTAATCTTCATCGTTTAAGAGAGATGAAATGGGGATTATTTGTTTTCATTTTTCTTTCCTTTTCAATGTTATCTGAAAGCATGCTATGTTTGTCTGCTCCACTAAGATTTGGTGAGTAGATGTTCTGAAATCATGAGCCAGCTCCAGAAACCTAGACAGCAAGCAGGCCTGCACAGACTGCCCCATTGTAAGCGCCCGTGCCTTAATGTGGGGAGGGGAAGAGTGTGAGAAACTTCTGGAAAAATAAAAACCTCAGAGGTGTGTCTGAGAGACGCCGGAGCCTGCTGTTAGAAGCTCCCTCCCACTCTTCCCTTCCAGGATTAAAAAAAAATCTTGGCACCGCCAATAGACCAAGAAGCCGTGAAATGTCTTTGCTGTGGATCAGCTGAGGAGTAGCTCTTGGATACAAGATAGAAAGCACAATTATACATCCTGTTTGTTGAGCCTATTTGCTAAGAACCGTGCTATGCATTTAACCTACACCTTTTCATTTAATCCTAACAACTGACTTCTACGTGTTTTTGTTATTTTCCAGAAGCCTGTGATCTAGGAAATTTATTTTAAAAGATTCTTTGGGGCTGGAGATTTAACTCAGTGTTTCTGGCTCCTGCCTAGCAAGTGCAAGGTCCCTGGTTCCATCCCCGGTAACCACCTACCACAAATGTCGGGTTTGGTGGCTCAAGCCTGTCATTCCAGCACTGGGAGGCAGAGGCAGGAGGATTGCTGAGTTTGAGGTTTGCCTGGGCTCCATAGTGAGCTCAGGGCGAGCCTGAACTACAAAGTGAGACTTTGTCTCAAAAAAAAAAAAAAAGATTCCTTGAAGTAGAAGCACTCTGAACCATATCTTTAAATACAAAACAGGGCAATCATAGTCTCATTTTCAAAAATGTCTTTTATTAAATTATTCTTTCTTACATTTTAGTGTATTTTTAAATGTTTGACCCTAAGACTGATTTACTTTTGCCATAATTTACCGCTGAGTCAATTTAAATTGTAATTTACAACAGGAATTGCTATCTTATAATTGTTTTTAGTTGACACATTTTCCTGATTACTTCACCTTAAAAAAAAATCTGGTTAAGATCCTTGAGTGAGATTTGCATAACAAAGCCTAGTGGGAAGAGTATCATTTCGCTGGCCTTTTGTCTAGTTAAACTGCATTCTGGTCCCTTTTCCTTTGATACCCATACTTTATTAATGAGCAATTGTAAACATCAAAGCATGCATATTGGGCTGGAGATTTAGTTCAGTGGTTCCATCGCCTGCCTAGCAAGTGCAAGGTCCCTGGTTCCATCCCCGCAACAACATACAATGATATGATCTTGGGCGTGGTGACTCACACCACCAGCAATCAGTACCACACCCCACAATTCTGGATGTGGTGTCTCATGCCTGTAATCCCAGCACTTGGGAGGCAGAGGCAGGAAGATTGCTGAGTTCGAGGTTTGCCTGGGCTACATAGTGAGCTCAGGGCCAGCCTGAACTACAAAGCGAGACTCTGTCTCAAAAAAAAAAAGAAAGAAAAAAGCATGCATATTATTATGTCAACAATTTGCTTACTCTAAAATTGTTCTAAATTATCTGGATTATTTCTTGAAACCATAACCTCAATGAAATTTAAGAAAAAATGTGATAACACCCAGTCTCCTAAATAGGAAATATTTAGTCAGAATTTGGGACATTATCTGAGACTCATTTGTAATTTGAAAGGCTTTTTCTCATCAACTAGGACAGGACAACTCGTTAAAACAATATTGGGCTCTACCTTCAAGTTTCCGACTTCTTGAGTCTGTGTTGAGCCCTATAACTTGAATGTCTAGCAAGCTCTCAGGGGAATCCTAATACCTGACGCTTTGAAAAGTCCTAAAGAATATTGCCTTTCTCCTCATCATCTTTTCTTTCCTTCCAGTTTCCTTCCCATTTTTATCTTTTCACATTTTTCTTTTTCCTTCAAAACCAATTTTTTTATTCCTTTTCCCTTCTTTCTCTTCTCCTTATTCCCTTTTCCTCTTAGGATGGTTTTTCAAGGTATCCATGAGGGCCTTATTTAGAAAGACTCTCATTAAAAATCTTATTCATATAACTACATGTTGAGTAGCTACAATGATGACCAGGGGAGGCAGACAGTGTAAAATATATAAACAATTAGATATTTCTATAGATGTAAATATTTTATAAAATACAGGTTTATATAAATGCATAAGCAATGATCAGAACATGTTAGCAATGTTATGCATTAAACAGATAAGTTTCTGAGATGAAGAATAATAGGAATGCCTTTCCCTTCTGAAGTCAGACAGTGCCTGGCCTCACTGAGGTGTTTTTAAGATGAAGCCTGCAGAATGAGAAGGAAAGCCTCGCTTGAGCCGAGAGCCTTGAGCAGGGATGGCCAAGAGGGAGGAAGTAGTAACACCAAGGTTCTGGAGCAAGAAAATATCAGCTCCATGGGAATGTCTGCAAAACTTAACTTGGAACCTAGCGCATACTAGGTGCTCAATCAATGTTGGCTGAGAGGATAAATAAGTGAATTATGAGACTAGCAACTGGTGGACAGGAAACATGCAAGGGAACAGGCCAGGAGTGAGCAGAGGCCTTGTCATGAAGGGCATGGGTGAGGACCATGACTTTCGAGGAGAAGTTTGGATTAACTTTATTAACCCATTTTGCCCTCCTCCCTGTTGGCCAGTTCCTCATCCCCTATCCTGTCCCCACACCCTGTTCAAATCCTGGTCTAAAGTAGCAACCCTGTTGCTTCTTTCTGGGACAACAACCAATGTGGTGTGCAACTCCCACCTCTGCAGTTAACTGTGCAACTATAAACCTTGGTGACTGTAGGCTTAGAAAAGCTTTTGGCACTAAAGAGCAAGATGCAATGACAGAATACTCAGTATGCTACAGCGTGCCGTGCACAAACACATCACCATTCTGTGGAAGGAAAGTTGTTGGGAAGAAGAGGAGAAAACACAAGGCTCCTTATAGGATTAAAGCAGTTGGCTTCCCTTGGTAGATCAGAGTTCCCCAAAGGAGTAACTCCACCCTGAGACAAGGAAAGATTGGGAGACCTTTGCTGTATTCAAACTAAATTTACTGTAGGTGTAACCACCATTCATCAACCCAAGAACAGGGAACCTAGCATGTTTGGGTGCAAAACATGTATCCCAAGTGCACTCCAGCCAGTAGTGTGGAGTAGCAACAACACGCATGGTGGATTAAACACTGGTCCACAGGACAGGGTAAGCACTTAGAGGAGACTGGTGCAGGGTACCTGAATCCAGTGGCAGACTGAATTTGTTTTAATGAAGAACAGCACAGCTGCCAGAGGACCAATGATTGATGACTGAGAATGGGCAGAGTAGCTAAAGCTCTTCACCAGAAGAAGCCAAAGGATAGGAGTCTGCCTAGAATGTGAAGACCCTTTAGCAGCTTGGGCCTGGCCAAATCCACGTATGATGCTGAGCAAAGCTAGAATCCAGCTTTAGGGAAGGGCCTGTCCCACATCGCAAAGGGCTCTGAGCTATCCTACAAATGGAGGCTAAAGCGATCATGGGTGATGGTCCTCTGTCCTGGTTGCTGGGACTTATGGAGCCTACATGTGAGAACTGTACAGCTCTCCAAACCTGTAAAAGTTCTCTGGGGCACTTGGACTTCACATCAGCGTGGCATGATAGCCCCCCACCTCTAGAATAGGGCGAAATGGAACACAGCCCACAGTAGGGTCAGAAGGAATGGGAACCATTTTAAAGGCCACACGTGTCCCTCCCTCTGGTGGGACAGGTCGTATAATTGCCTTTGTCTCCAAGTAATCTAGAAAGTGGAAATAATTGAGTCACGGTCCATTGTAATGGCACCTGTTCTTAATACTACCTGATGCATATGGATAATGGTAGATTCTATTAGGAAGGCAAAGCAAATGTTTCTGCCATTTTTACTGATCTCCTCTGTAATGAAACTGTACTGTATTATGAGCACACTGCAGTGTGTTGTAACACTGGTGCTACATGTGCCACGTGTAAATAAGCCTCATGATGATATTGATATTGATGACCAATTGGGTGGAGCAACTGAGTTAAAGCTCCTCTGAATGTAACACCTATGGGAAATGACTGGCCTCAGAGGAACTGATCTGACTAATCATTAGCTGATTTCTGTGCTGGACAGTTTTGTCCTTGTTTATTAGAAGATTCAAATAGCAATAGAACAAGGAGGAGAAGAATAATAAATCCAGCACAGGAATAGGAGAAATTTTGTAATGACTCTACAGGGCAAGTTAACTATTTCTTTAACCTAGCACTATCCCACATGGGCTTCTCCAAGGCTAGGCATTTCTCCATTGGTACTTTATTACAGCAGTTCTATAAATGCCACAACAAATGTAAATGCTCTAGCTCGTAATTGCTGTAAGGGATCCATATTCAATACCCAGATGTGCCCATGACATTACAGTATATATCTATAAATGGTCCCCATTTAAGATTTTTCAACTTGAGGTGTAAAACAACATGGAATCAGTACACACTATACTTCACAGTTCGAATTTAGATCTTTTCCCAGGAAGCATTATGGCAGGTCTCACAGTGTGTTCTCACAGTGCTGGGCTGCAGTAGAATTCCACAGCCCCCAGCCGGCTCCAAGGCCATGGCAGTGAACAGCCAGTTCTCTGACAGAGTACTACGCCTGAGCTCCAATCCTCAGTACATTAGGTGTGATGAATGCATTTTCAATTCAGTATGTCTACAGTTTACAATGGTTTATTGAGACATAGCCCTAAAGCAGAATGCGGAGTTCTCTACTTTGATTTTCATTCATGATCCCTGGCTCATCGCTCCTATAGTTGTTGTAATGTTCACATCATTACAGAATTAAGAGTATCTTTTGTTAAGATATTTGGTCTTCGGTCTTTAATTCTTGAAACAGAGCCAGGATAGCTTCAGCATGAGAAAAGTAAAAGACAGCCTCGTTCAATCCTACCGGTATTTTTACAAATGAGGTGACTGTGGGAGAGTCCCTGGATGACCACAGAATCTCATGGAGTGCCAGGGAAACAAGTCAGGGTGCTCAGGGGCTGAGAAGGGACCTCAGGGGAACAAAAAGGGGTTGAAGGTTGGATTAAGGAACAATGGCCAATGACTCAATCAATCCATCCCTACTTTATGAAGCCTCAGAAAACCTCAACAAATTGAGTTGAAGGATTTCTGGAAAGGTGAATAAAGCACATCCATTGTGCAGGGGAGGCCGCGCCTCAGCACAGGAGCCTCTAAACCTTGCCCTATGGGTATCTTCATTGGGTTATTTGTGTCCTTTCAAACCAAGCCCCACCACCCTCGTACCACACACACACACACACACACACACACACACACGAGTATAGGTCAGTGGCCTCTCAGAAACTCAGCTTTCACAGCAGGAAGTGAGCTGTGAGGGAGCAGATCCTGCAAACTGGCCCTGCTCCCGAGGGGGATCTAGGTCCAGAGGTCCCCAAGCGCACCGCACCCTCACCCCGCCACTCTGCCCCTCTGTGGGAAAGCTGTCTTCCCCGAAACTGGTCCCTGGTGGTAAAGGCTGAGGACCACCTTTAAAATATTCTTTATGATAAACAATTAAATACAAAAATATATACTGACAAGGAAGTTTTAAGACTCCTGGACCCCTGATAACCAGTATCATTCATCTTCAATAATGTGACAGGTTCTATCCTGTCAGCCATAAATAGTTCTGTTAAGTGTACCATGATTACTGATTGCTGTTTTTTAAAAACAGCTGTTTGGTCCCTGACCTCTAATCAAAACAGCCTCACTCTTTCCATGTAGTCTGAGAAAGGTTTCCCAGTGTCCGAGAGAAAAGGTCATCCCTGAAATAGCACAGAGTGGATGATCCCAAATTCCTGGAACGCGGTAATGTCTAAAACAAATGAATTGTTCTTATGTGAATGAACAGACTCGGAAGAATTTGAGGAATTTCAAAGGTAGATGAGAAGAGAGGACAAAATGAACCAATTTATACTTTCTAGTTTCAAATAAACTCATCACAGAAAAGAGAATTGGCAACTGCTCCCAGCTCCAGACTCTCTTAACTCGGTCTTCATTCTCTCGAATTCTGCACATGAATGGTATATATGGGATTTAAAAAGAAAAATACAATCAATAGAAGCCTAAATTTGAAGGTCCCTTAATAACATGTTAATTTTATGGATATCTGCATCTCAGTAATTATTTAGGAGCTCTGCTATCAGTTTAAGAGTCAAGGAAATACAAACAAATAATTACTTCAGAAAAAATATACAAAACTAGCAGTCCTTTCCTTCATGCATTTCCAAGTCTTCATACATATTCATAGAGAAATATTATTAAAATAGTATGCTTAAAAATTCCAAATATGTGTCTCATAGATCAAAAAATAAAATAATTGTATCTAAAGAAATCACTTCTTACTTTTCTAATTCCTATTCCAAAGGGCATTATTAGCAGGTTGCTAATAATTTAGAAGCATATAAACTGCATTATAATGAAGATATTTTATCTTTTTGCTGTTTGACCAGTCCTTTTCAAATTTATTTTGAGACATATCCCTGCATCATAAGGCAGATTATTAAACAGTACATTAAAAATTTAACTCCAGAATTAACTGATAGAATGCAGTATGTTAGTGGAATATAGTAGTAAAAAAAATATCTTTGGGCAAGCTCAGGAAATAGAATTAGCTAGAGATTTCCACAAAAGACAGATGGGTATTGGGTATTTAGCATATTCAAATAGGAAGGTTCTAAATCTGAGGGCCAACCTATGAAAAAAATTTCAAAGCTTAGTGGAAAAGATTTAAAAATGAGCATCAAGGGTTAGTAAGTAGAACCTATGTAAAAATCAAAATATACAATTTGGAAGCCAAATTGAAAATTTTTTTTCAATGTGTCCATATTTAGCTTTATTCTGATTTGGCTATTAAGAGTGCACGGGGGGGGGGGGCCGGGGG